>OY992894.1:96057190-96087190 GCA_963921405.1 Cepaea hortensis
CCTGACCCGCCATGGCTCTTGAACTGCGGCTTCTGGCTAGTCTAACATGTTAACTTTCAATACATCAACGCCACATGACGTGGTATGTGCCTTTTTTTAGCATAAATACCAGATAACATTTCTTCTTCTTCTTCTTCTTCTTCTTCTTCTTCTTCTTCTTCTTCTTCTTCTTCTTCTTCTTCTTCTTCTTCTTCTTCTTCTTCTTCTTCTTCTTCTTCTTCTTCTTCTTCTTCTTTCAGACATTCAATATGAATGAATCATTATAAACGAAAAACAAACAGCAGTCAACAGAAGCTTGTTGACATCTCCATAAAGTGTGTCCGGACATGGAACGGGTGTCGGCCACAATGCCTTTCTCTATTTTACATATGTTGCTGAAGGAGGGGGAAGCAGGGGGGATATAATGGCTTGAAGCTCGCCTCCTGTTCCAGCTATTTGGGTGTTGAACCTGCATTGAGTTATTAAATAGTACTGGAGGGGGGGGGGGGTTCTGTAGAGACGTGGTCGACCATACCAGCTGGGTAGGCATGTAATGGTGAGGGTGATGATCGTGATGATGATAGTGTTGGTGGGTGCGATGAAAGTGACGATGGTAATCGTAATGATGATGATGATGATAATGGTGATGATGATGATGATGATGATGGTGATGGTGAAATGATGATGATGATGATGATGATGATGATGATGATGATGATGATGATGATGATGATGATGATGATGATGATGATGATGAATATAATGAGAACGACGATGATAATGGTGATGGTGATAATAATCATAATCATAAAGAGCGGACAGCCCACTGTAAAGTTGTTATAAAGACGTTCCGTACTGCAGACGATACAGATGCAATAAATGCTCATGTTCCTGACCTATATAAAACCCTATGATATAACGTTCCCAAAGGTGTTTTGGACCAGACCTGACCACTCCCAAAGGTAATCCTCTTAAGATTGCCGCGGCGTTCCAGATTGTGTATTGTCGTCAGTTCAAGTACTTCCCCGAGAGCCAGTGATATTACCTAAGTTTGGCTTATGTTGGCGTAGTTAATCAAATGTAAAGTAATCCAGATTTAGCAGTGTGACTTGTATTTGGCCAGTATTAGTATTACAACTCTGGCACATCCAGGCGCCCATCAAATAATCCGGTTTTGAACCAAACCCCACCACCAGCTGATTCTACGACCACCCCTGCTGAGAAACACAATTTACTTCACATAAGAAATTTACATACAACCACAGACCATCCCTTCATTGTCTTCGCGATATTAATACATAATTTGTTTACATTCACGCCAAATAGCGGCATTTTATTTCATAAGTACATAACACTTTTATCCGTTCTGGCAACAGAGAAACACGCAGTGGATTTGTTTTCAATTAAATTATAAACTTTCTCAAAACTCTACAGTTTTAATGTACTGTTGTAGTCAAGTATGAAACATTAACACACCGATCTGAATAGGCCGCGGAGCTAGGTTTCCTGTCTTGAGCCGCCATGACTGGGAAATTGGATTTTTGTCAAAAGGCGGTTTAAAATTCTTAGCGGGGAGTCGGCCATGTTGGCGTGGCCAATATGGCGTTATTTGAAATCTCCGCGGGCATGCGATCACAGTCTTGTTTGTGGGAGAGTCATCATAAATTCTTCACAAGAATTGATGCCTATAAAGGGGAATAAAAACATGCAATTTTGTGAATGCGATTTGCTTTCTTTGGTCGCAGAAATAAAATTGCCACATTAAGATTAAAGTGGTAGTAAATAAACAGTCTTATTTTTTCCCCTGTTGGTAGGCTTTGAACTCAAGAAGATCCATTCAAGTGCTACCACTTCTGGTAGCAGTGGCCTGATTATTTATCACCAGTGTCCCTCGCCATTAGTCGAACGCAGTCCGACTTCTAAGGTACTTGTAATTAACGTTCCTAAGTCAAGGTCGAGAAATCAACATTTTAGTCAAGCTGACTGGTGTAGGGGTTGAACCCGTTGCTTCGACATCAGCACACCGGAAGTTTAAGAGCAAGCGCTCTGATCCATTCGGCCATGCTGAACTCCAAAAACAGTCTTATAAATTAATGTTATCGTTATTGTTGTTGTTATTGTTGTCGTTGTTATCGTGATCGTTGTTATTGTTGTTGTTGTAATTGTTGTTGTTGTTGTTGTTATTGTTATTGTTATTACTGATGTCATTGTTGTTGTTATTGTTGTCGTTGTTATCGTGATCGTTGTTATTGTTGTTGTTGTTGTAATTGTTGTTGTTGTTATTGTTATTGTTATTACTGATGTCATTGTTGTTGTTATTGTTGTCGTTGTTATCGTGATCGTTGTTATTGTTGTTGTTGTAATTGTTGTTGTTGTTATTGTTATTGTTATTACTGATGTCATTGTTGTTGTTATTGTTGCTATTGTTATTGTTGTTATTGTTGTTGTTATTGTCGCTGTTATTATTATTGTTGTTATTGTCGCTGTTATTATTATTGTTGTTTTTATTGCTGCTGCTGCTGTTGTTGTTGTTGTTGTTGTTGTTGTTGTTGTTGTTGTTGTTATGGCAACTCAGACTGTTGACCTGTCGGCTGTTGGCAGCCCTGTAACATCCCAACGGCTCAGTTGATCTGCTGTAGCTGATCTAGGTATTCGTAGAGGGAATTGGTGATGGCTGAGGGCGATTGTGGAGGCTTTATTTGTTGTTTCAACTTCAACGTTGTGGGACTTCCATGTGAAAGTGTCAACATTGTGGTTTATAAAGAATCATTTTAACGGCACTCAAATACGTTCATAAGTACCTCAGCCTTCACCCAATATATCATATAAGGTGGGTGTAAATATACTACACAACCCTTTAGATGCCACAACGCGTATACCAGTCGCTGTATTTACGATATATACATATTCTATTGTGTGTGTATATTTTCTAATGTTGACAAGTTGATAAGACCGCGGACTATTCGACCTTATCTGAAAGATGTCCACATGTCGGGGGATTTTAAATGCCAGCAATCTACAGATATGTTTGTTTGACTGTCTGTCAGCCTGTCTTTCTATACGTCTGTCAGCCTGCCTGTCTATAGTTTGTCTGCCTGTTGGTCTATACGTCTGTCTGTCTAACTATACATCTGTCTGCCTGTCTGTCTATACGTCTGTCTGTCTAACAATACATCTGTCAGTCTGTATGACTTTATGTCTATCAGCCTGTCTGCCTGCCTGTCTATAGTCTGTCTGTCTGTCTGTCTGTCTGTCTGTCTGTCTGTCTGTCTAACTATACGTCTGTCTGCCTGTCTGACTATACGTCTGTCTGTCTAACAATACATCTGTCAGTCTGTATGTCTTTATGTCTATCAGTCTGTCTGCCTGCCTGCCTATACGTCTATCAGCTTGTCTGTTTAAACATGCTTTCTTGTATGTCTATAGGTCTATCTATCTGCTTATCTATGCGTCTATCAGTCTGTCTATACATCTGTCTTTCTGTCTGTCTATACGTCTGTCTATCTATGTGTCTATACGTCTAGCATCATCTTTGTCCGTCCGTCTATCATGTTGCCTGTCTATACGTCTATCATCATGTCTGCCTGTCTGTCTATACATCTGTCTGCCTGTCTGTCTATACATCTGTCTGCCTGTCTGTCTATACATCTGTCTGCCTGTCTGTCTATACATCTATCAGCATGTCTGCCTGCCTGTCTATAGACCTGTCAGCCTGTCTGACTGACTGTCCACACATCTATAGAAAGATAAATCCATAGCGCACAACATGGTTGTGGTGGGTGTGAACAGAAGCCACTCAACCGTACTACGCCACAACAACGAACACGAATGTTGTGGAGGGGTTACGATGCCCGTCATACACTCAACATGTTTTCTATGTCCCATGCTTCTGTTGTTTTTATTGTTGTTGTTGTTGTTGTTGTTGTTTGTTGTTATAAAAATATCATTTTTCGAGTTATCCACTCGTATACAACTCGAAGAGGTGCGTGAATTTGGCTGTCAGCCTAGGTCTGGCAAGGCCAGAGTAAGCATACGACTCTCGCCCTTGAACTTCCGGTGTGCTGATGCCAAGGTAGAGGGTTCAACCCCTACACCGGTCAGTTGGAATAAAATGTTGACTTCTAGTCCCTGGCTTGGGGCAGCAAATTACAAGTACCTCAGAAGTCGGAGCGTGTACACTGGCAAAAGCAAACAGGCAAACATCAGTTGATTGCTCTAGATTTAGTAGCAGGTGTACGGACTACGAGTGAGTTCAAAGTGAACACCACCCCCACCCCTAAAGACACCTTGGACATGAGGATGCACGAGGACAGAGACATGGACATAAATAAACTTGGACATGAGGATGCACGAGGACAGAGACATGGACATAAATAAACTTGGACATGAGGATGCACGAGGACAGAGACATGGACATAAATAAACTTGGACATGAGGATGCACGAGGACAGAGACATGGACATAAATAAACTTGGGCATGAGGATGCACGAGGACAGAGACATGGACATAAATAAACTTGGACATGAGGGTGCACGAGGACATGGAAAGAAATAGAGAACCTGTTCGGCGGGCCGCGATGAGTGCGAAGTTCTTCAAGGAACCCGCTACACGATGATAGTGTTTTCCCCAGGAATTTTATCACAGCCCCGGCCTCTGACTTCACAAATGTCACGAGAAATCGTTTGACCAGCAAGTCCGACTATTATGGTGTGTGGCACCGTGCCCCATAGCGGGAAAACCAGTTGAGGAAACACACGCATACTTCACACGTTGAGTGCAAATACGAAGGGTTGTGAATGTGATTAGGTACAACTTCTCTTATACTTCTTCATAGTGAGGCTACATGCTTACGGCCAGCCTCTTGTATTAGTAATTGCTTTAGGTGTTCTCCGTGTCCCTGACACGCGGCAGTACTGAACTGACGTTTGAGTTACATATTCTGTGTTTGTTGTAGATTTATTGCCCTTTGTTTGTTGTAGATTTATCGCCCCTTGACTTCCACACATTTTGTAGCTCTATGAAAGCTCTTGTTGTCTTCTGTATTCTTATTTTGAAAGTAAACGGTACTAACCAGCTTTCTGTTGGTGTTTAGTGTTGGGCTGACGCCGGGGTAGTGTGTTCACTCCACACATTGTTCAGTTGCTACTAGATGTGGACCTCTCATCAAGAAAACCATGGCCGACTACTGAACTTACAATTGCCCGGACAGTTAGTTAGTTAGTCACGGTTCCAACTTCACAGCAACGGGTCGTCCCCATTATGCTCCGTTCCTGTGCCAGTGACTATCACATAAAACGCTCCCCACTGCCCAATGTGAAAAGTGGAAAAGACAGGAGTCTCGACAAACAACAGCCCGCACAGATACACTGTGCATAATGCTGCCGCCAGAATGTAAACACAATAGTCCCCCACGAAACATCCAGCTTATCTCTGATGGAATCAACAGTCATTTTCCCATCTGGATGTTTCCTAGATGTTGACCCACACAGTCCACGAAAATACAGTTCATCGTCGATGGCAGTGGCAGTCAACCAGAAGCCCAGCAGCCACGCATTTCTGCATAAGGCAAAAACCGGTCAACTCTGGGACATAGCCAACTGCCATCGCTCCGACCATGCAGCCACGTTCCAAAAAACCTCGGGCAGATTCAAAAGCATTTCACACGAAACTCACAGCGCACAGTGTCGCGCCACGCACTCACTCAGTAGCAGGGCGACGGAACCATCAAGCCTCCTTAGTCGCCTCTTACGACATGCGTGGTAGGCTACAGTGTTGCTATTCTTTGCTTCCCTTATGGGCCCCGGCAACACACGGCGCGTGGAGTTCATGGCGACGTCCTGCAAGGACACGCAGCATATTCATTCACAGACATGTCACGTGGGCACCTAGACAATCATCTTGAGGTTTATGGCGACGTCTTGTAGGGCTATGTAGCATATTTATACACAGACATGTCATGTGGGTCCCGGTCATCACATAACAGTTAGTTGCATATCCTTTCAATTGACGTCGCAGTCAGCCCCAGCATTTGTGGCTGTTTGTAATTTCTTGGTAAGTTTACTGAACGACGGCACTCATACCATAGTATGAAAATCAACGCAAAATGATCTGCTTCCAAATCGCTCGCAGCTGTGTTTACAACGCGGTATGCGGGATTACGATTTGAGCTGGCAGCGCTTCACCACAACGCCGTCTCGGGTCATTACCTGTCATTGTATTTCTCATACTATTTCATGCTATAAGTGTCCATCATGAGCCACAATGAAGGCGTCTGTGTTTCTGACCCATAAGTGTACTCCGGTATAGCTGAATTAGACTTGGTCACGTGACAATAAAGGCGCGGTTTGTTGAGCAATACGTTGTAACGTGCATTTATCATGTCAGGCCGGGACTACTTCTGTTGCAGTCTGTGTTTGTGTCGCGGAGTATTACACCGGACCGCTGTCTGTTGGTGTGGCGTAGTAATCCGCCGATGCAGGAATGCTGGGTAAAGCGACGACGGGTCATAGGTCAGCTCAAGTGAATGAGAATATGAGGTGAAGGTGACATGAACATGCAAGATGCTAGCGTGACAACTTCAAGATGGCCGTCGCTGGGGGGGGGGGGGGGAGAGCGTAAGAGCGAGAGAGGGAGAGAGAAGGGAAGGAGAGAGAGTGAGAGAGAGAGAGAGAGAGAGAGAGAGAGAGAGAGAACAGGGGGAAGGAAGAGAGAGGAGTGCGAGTGCAAGAGAGATGGAAAGAGAGCGAGCGCGCGCACGAGAAAGAGAGAGAAAGGGAGAAAGAGAGGAAGAGAAGGTGCGGCAGCAAGAGAGATTTAGAGAGATGCGTTGAAAGAGAATCGAAGAGAAATACAGCGAAATAGAGCTTGATGAAGTGGGAGTTATACATTTGCACCAATAAGAGTACTAATTCCCGTTGGATGGATGCATCCCAGAGAGTTTATTAACTGGCTTTCAATTTTAAGCCATGCTTCTCTAACAATTTCATTAGGCTTAAAATTGAAAGTCAGGTAAAATCAACTCTCTGTGATGCATCCACCTAGCGGGAATCAATACAGTCGAGTCCACTTAAGTCGAACTCGGATAACTAGAATTTCGCTTAAGTCGACGTTATTGGCTTGGTCCCGGCCAAGATCCTTCTTTATCTTTGTATAAAAATTCCTGATAAGTCGAATTCGGTTAACTCGAATTTTCGGATTAGTCGAACATAAAAATGAATACCGACTATATAAATGTTCATGTTTAAGTCGAACTGTTCATTTCACAACCAAAACACACACAAAATTGTTTCGCGAAAGAATGATTTTTAGTCAGCCCAGAGAACAACAATCTCGCACATACGATATCTCACTACATGTCACCAATGACTTTAACTTTAGAAAGGATGATTGAGCTGTTGGAAGAGGTTGAACATAGTGGGAAGAAGAAAGTGAATATAGCTAGAGAATTTAGTATTCCAACATTGACACTTTCCGGCATTGTAAAGCATAAAGACCGCTACAGAAAATTGTTTTTCGAATGTCAAATCGACAGTGATAGACAGCGAGCTAAAACTACCGCGTGTGATTTTGTTGATGCTGCCCTTTTAAAATGGTTCACTGTGATTAGATCGGCAAATGTACCAGTAAATGGGCCTTTACTTATTGAGAAAGCAGAAGAATTTGAACGTCTTGAAGGTCAGACAGACTGGAGTTGTTGTGCTGGCTGGTTGGATCGTTTCAAGAAACGACATTGGATCACGTACAAGAATGTGTGTGAAGAGAAACAATCAGTCGACGAAGCAACGACTCACTCATGGATACAAGAGGTGCTCAGACCTGCTTTAGCTGCAAGCACAACCTGTATCGCAGTCAGGTATTTTGGCATGGATTGACAAAATTGACATTTACATGATGCAGACTGGATGTTCAGATGATGCAGTCTCACCATTTTGTGCCTTAAAACCGGCCATGGGAAGACATTGTTCACAAGTCAAGAAGCAAAACAAAATCACAGACTTTTGCTTTAATTAATTTGGAAATTTTCATAGGACTTTAATGTTCCGCTTTCTAAAATAATTAAACATGTCAACATTTCTGATATTGTATTGCTATATATTTGTTCACTAAATGTTTCCTATGTGGTACAATCATTTTACTCAATGCCACTGCATGGTATTAGTGTGAATGTGTGCAGTCTGGATAAGTAGAATTTCTGATAAGTAGAACAAATTCCTTCGGCCTCTGCGACTTCTACTTATCCAGATTCCACTATATTGTTGTAGATGCCACTGTATCACTCTGCTGCCTTCCCTCTATATATTCATATCTGACTGTTTGCACACCTTTGGCCACACATTTCTTATTTTACACTTTTAACAGCTGAATTGAACTCAACCTTTGTAGAAAAAGAGCACCTTTCAAAACCAAACTGACCTCAACTATTGTGTCTTCTTGACAACCAAAAAGTTGTGTTATAATATAATTTTATAATTTTATGTTCTTTCTTTAGATCTGTTTGTGTTGTCCTGTCCCTGATGAAGATGCAAATAATCGAAACGTCGTTTGTTGGGTCCTAGAATACTTATGTTTTATTTTATTATAATACATTTTTGGATTGTCTCTTATTTTGGGGATGTTCACTCTTGATTTATGTTCACCATTATAGAGTCCGTTGTAAGGTTTGTACACAGTGCTCGTGTTTAGTATGTTTCATCTGTTCGCAGGAGCTACAACAGTGGTTCTCAACCTTTTTTGGCCCGTGCCCCCCTCCACCATATTCTCAGAACGTCATTCCCCCATTTCGTATTTCCTACCTAATAATCTCCCCCCCCCCCCTTTGTTTTTGTTTTTTTACACAGTATACGTAATAATGGAAGCTAAATTTAATAGCACATACTAAAACAAGTCTAGACGCCCACATAAAACGTGATTTGTGGGTCTACTTACTTTACAAAATGAATTTTAGAAGAGTTAGACGTACAGAATCGTAAAGTATGGAGGGAAAAACAATATCACGTAATAGGTTCTTGTATTAACGCGATCTTGAAATAATCTTAATTATCCCCCCCCCCTCCTTCCCCCCGGAAAACATAAAATTCCCCCCTAGGGGGGAACCACTGAGCTACACGGACCTAAGTGTTTGTATTTCACACACTATCCGAGCATTGCTACCCAAACAGGCTTCACATTTTCAACATGAAAATGTGCGTTGTTCTTTTGTTTCCTCTATTTTATATTATGTATAGGTTTTATATTAAGTATAGGTTTTATTTTAGAACCTGCAAGAAAACAAAAGACATTTCCAGAACTAATAAACCCTAAAACAGTGACGGAATTGCAGATAAGGCACACGAAATCTACCCTGACGGGAGGGCGTCTCTGCACAAAAGAAGTACACTCAGTTCTGAAATCTTCCGTGTATAAATTGTCATTTCATATCAAGCGCGACTAATCCATCATTATAGTGGATTATACGAAATCCACGATGTGGATTTATCGTGCAGGCATCACGGTGATAAATGACCGGACTGTATGATAAATGTGCCTGGGAGATCGCGTGGAATGGTCTTGTTATCTCCCTCACATCGCCGAGGAAAGAGTGCGAGAGCGTGTTAGTCTCAGTTTTATATTTTTTCCCTGAAAATTTTGTTTCGGGGTATTCTTTAGTTAGTTAGTTAGTCGACAGATCATCCTCATTGCACATCGAACCATTCAGTCCATAAGTGCTCGGATCCCCTCCTCAGCAAATCCCGCAGCGTGTAGCAGCTAACGACACCAGTTCTGTGTTGGTTTATCAATCTTTGGCTTCCTGCGTCGTATTCTTGTTTGGCCACCCCTCTTTTAATTTGCTGTTCTCGCAGTCTGGCCATGGTTGTAGATTCACAGTCATCACTTGGTTCACGCAGTCTGGCCATGGTCGTAGATTCAGTCATCACTTAGTTCACTTGGTTTCTGACTCTTTGCGAAAGGATAGCGAACGCAATTCACAGACTCGCATACTGCGTTCGAATTTAGCTTCAGGCGATTGAGAAGCGGGCCGCCTTGTGTTGAGTTTTTAACAATGGTATGGTGACTGTCTGTTGATGGAGTTTATTGCTGGTCGTAAGGGATGCCATTTTATGAGTGGTCGCTTATACAGACTGCCAGGCTCATACGTGCAGAAAGCGGGACACACCATCGGCATAGAATAGTGTTAATAGAAACAGACTCACCGTAGAATGGATGTTTAGCATCTACAGAAGAGGAATAGACATAGTAGGTTAGACGCACATGTCTAAGGACACGCGGCAACAGTAAGAAATAGATCTGTCTGTCTCTCGGTCTGTCTTTCTGTCTGTCTTTCTCCCCTCTCTCTCATGGTCTCTCTATCTGTCTGAACGTCTACCTATCCATCAGTATGTCTGGCTGCCTGTCGATCTATCTGTATGTCTGCCTCATTGTCTGTCTGCCTCTCTGCCTATTGATCTGCCAGCCTATATGCCTGTCTACCCGTCTGTTTTTCTAACTGTCTGGGATTCTGTTTTGTTTCCCTCTGTCTTGTTCACAAAATTCCTGTACTTGCCGACAACGTAAAACAGACACACCTGGCCATGCGGTCTTCCATAAACATCATGTCTATACCCTTGCTTTCCCGCTCACAGATAAGGATGCACCAACGAAAGCGGGAAATATCAAGGACAAACGAATAAAGAACATCAAAGCACAAGAAGGTAAAACTGGCAGATGAAGACTACAAAAACACACAATGCACGGTTTTGTCCGACTATCTTCATACACACTTTCAATTCTATTGATAAAATATTTTTACTTAACAAACACTATCCGCATCACTGGCGAAGTATTACCACGTGCTGTGTGCCTAGCCGCCATGTTTAGCCAGATCAATTTACAATTTGCAGGCCGAAAATAAATTCAACTTGACATGGGATGCACGGATCTCTGCTGACTTTGTGCCTGTTTGTCTACCTGAAAGTTTACTTTGAATTTACACACTGCATAGTTACAAAACCAGTTGCTGGAAAGCGGTATTCGGGGGCAAAGTAATTCCATTCGCCTGTAAAACGTTCATGGCGCTCAAACAGATGTTCTTGTTTAAGAGATTGCGTTTTTGTGTACATTTCAATGCTCAGTGGCGGCCATTTTGTTCCCTTTTTCGGTTTTAATTTTAATCTAGCAATTAAATTGTGAATGGGCAGAAAATGTGAATGAAAAAAGTGGCGTAGTAATACTTGTAGTTTTTTTTTTTTTTAATGCGTAGTTGATTCTTGTTTTTGAATAACAGATGTGTAGTTAGCCTGACGCATGCGTAAAGCCCAATACAGACTTGTTATTTTAGAAGTTTAGTTATTTTTAATAACGAAGACACAAACAACCGATTGCAGGATATATTGCCTGGCACATTTCGCTGCACTCCTCAGGTACAAACTGTGGAAATCGCACAACATAAACTAAAGCAATAAGATAGATCATTCAAGTGAAATATACAACACACATATTCGCAAAGTGATTTGATGTACCTGAGGGAAATGCACGAAATATGTCAGGCAATAAATCGCTTGTGTTTTCTTGTGTATTATAGACTTGAATATGAGGAAATAAAGGGGCTGCATGGAATGTTAAAACATAAACTAGAGGACATAAATACGTGGTTTCTCTATAAAATCCTAAGACATAAACTAGAGGACATAAAGACGTGAGGTCTACATAGAATACTGGGACATAAACTAGAGGACATGAAATAAAGGCGTGTGGTCTCCATAGAATACTGGTACACAACATAGAGGACATAAAGACGTGGGATTTGCATAGAATGCTAAGACATAAACTAGAGGACACAAAATAAAGGCCTGGGGTCTCCATAGAATACTGGTACACAACATAGAGGACATAAAGACGTGGGATTTGCATAGAATACTGGGACATAAACTAGAGGACACAGAGGCTTGGGGTCTCCATAGAATACTGGGACATAAACTAGAGGACATATAATAAAGGCCTGGGGTAGCAGGACAATACTAAGAACCCCCAGGGGTGGACATGCGCATGTGCACATCAGGACAAGAGAATTGGAATCTTTGGAGGTCACATCGCTGTCCGAACTCTCTCACTGTATGTGAATGAGTGCGCGTGCGCGCGCGCGTGTGTGTGTGTGTGTAACTTCAGCTATTCTTCGTGAATATATACTTATAAGGCAATCTTCTTATAGTCCATGTGTGTGGGGTTGGTGATCATATTCGTCCACACAGCCTTCTGTCTCGTGTACTGCCAATATTCTTATAGTCCATGTCGCGTGGCGTTGGTGATCATGTCTGTCCACAGCCTTCTGTCTCGTGTACTGCCAATCTTCTTACAGTTCATGCCGTGTGACGTTAGTTGTTGTACCTGTCTACAGCCTTCTGTCTCGTGTACTGCCAATCTTCTTATAGTCCATGCCGTGTGGCGTTGGTGATCATGTCTGTCCACAGCCTTCTGTCTCGTGTACTGCCAATCTTCTTACAGTTCATGCCGTGTGACGTTAGTTGTTGTACCTGTCTACAGCCTTCTGTCTCGTGTACTGCCAATCTTCTTATAGTCCATGCCGTGTGGCGTTGGTGATCATGTCTGTCCACAGCCTTCTGTCTCGTGTACTGCCAATCTTCTTATAGTCCATGCCGTGTGGCGTTGGTGATCATGTCTGTCCACAGCCTTCTGTCTCGTGTACTGCCAATCTTCTTATAGTCCATGCCGTGTGGCGTTGGTGATCATGTCTGTCCACAGCCTTCTGTCTCGTGTACTGCCAATCTTCTTATAGTCCATGCCGTGTGGCGTTGGTGATCATGTCTGTCCACAGCCTTCTGTCTCGTGTACTGCCAATCTTCTTATAGTCCATGCCGTGTGGCGTTGGTGATCATGTCTGTCCACAGCCATTAAGCCCATGCCGTGTGGCGTATATTTGTCTATTGTCTAGAACATTCGGTTCAGTCCACACACCGATCAGCTGGACTTAATGGGTAACTTCTCGTTCAGAAAGCAATGGCAAACTACTGATCGTAAAATTGCCTTAAAAAGTCAACTTAGCTTTGATTGCCTTTAAAAAAAGTAAACCGGGGATTGATCACGACGTCCTGCAAATTACAAGCAACATTTTAAAGTGTGCACTGACTTCTATTTATGTCTGTTGACTTCTATATACTGCTCAATCCTCAAGGGCCCTACATGGAGTATTGCTTAAGTGCCAGTTTGTGCCATGAAATAAGATTTCTCGTTGTCCACACCCTTCCATGCATGTTCTAATAAAGTTCTTCTACTCTCTCTCTCTCTCTCTCTCTCTCTCTCTCTCTCTCTCTCTCTCTCTCTCTCTCTCTCTCTCTCTCTCTCTCTCTCTCTCTCTCTCTCTCTCTCTCCCCCCTTTCTCCCCCGATAAATGCCAAGCAAGATTTGTTATTTTTTTATCTGTATCATGAATTAATTTTATACTTCACCGCTACACCTTCCTTTCTCTTGCACAGCACCAATGTGAAGCGCGGCACCAGAATAATCTAATACCCCGAGACGTATTACACTGTATGCCTGTTTGGCTTGAAAAACTGCTGAAATATGACATGATAATGGGTGTTGCTTTTTTAAAGTTTGCTCAGGGATATATTTCCTGGCCCTGGGTTTAAGTGTGTGGGATTTTGCAGACAGCGGAGTGGGGATTAGGCGATTAGGATATCTGTAGAAGGATGACAGTAGTTGTTTGTGGCGGAGTTGCTGTCTGTGTCGGCGTCTGTGTCATGTTTCTGTCTGTCAGTTCGTTTTGTCAAACTCTCAGTTTGTCTGTCTGTCTGCCTGCCAGTTTGTCTCTCTGCTTGTCCGTCCATTTGTCTATTTGTCGGTCTGTCATTTAGCTTGCTTGTTCGTCTCTCGGTCTGCCTGCCCGTCTTGATGTCTGTATCTTTGGTTGTCAGTGTGTCTACGTGTTATTATGTCTCTATCTGTCTATCTACTTGTCCGTTTGTCTGAGTGTCTACATGCTGTTCTATACGTCTGTATGTCTGCTGCCTGTCTGTTTAGTTGCTTGTCTGTCTGGTTTCCCTGTCTGTTTGCCAGCCTATCTCTCTGTACGTCTGTCTGCCTGACACCCCCACCTCACACTCCCACCTCACACCATCACCTCACACGCCCACCTCACACTCCCACCTCACACCATCACCTCACACCCCCACCTCACACTCCCACCTCACACCCCCACCTCACACCCCCACCTCACACTCCCACCTCACACCATCACCTCACACGCCCACCTCACACCGCCACCTTACACCGCCACCTCACACTCCCACACACACCACCACCTCACATTCCCACCTCAACCCCCACCTAACACTCCCACCTCACACCCCACCTCACATCATCATCTCACAACCCCACCTTACACGCCCACCTCACACCACCACCTCACACCACAACCTCACACTCCCACCTCACACTCCCACCTCACACCCCAACCTAACACTCCGACCTCACACCACCACCTCAACTCCCACCTCACACCACCACCTCACACTCAGACCTCACACCCCCCCCCCCCACCTCACACCATCACCTCACACTCCCACCTCACATCCAACCTCACACCAACATCTCACACCACCACCCCACACTCCCACCTCACACCCCCATCTAATACTCCCACCTCACACCACCACCTCACATCACCACCTCACACCTCTACCTCACACTCCCACCTCACACACCCCGCCTCAAACGCCCAACCTCACACCCTCACACCCCCACCTCGCACTCCCACCTCACACTCACACCTCACACTCCCACCTCACACTCCCACCTCACACCACCACCTCACACCACCACCCCACACCGCCACCTCACACCCCCACCTCACAGCCCCAGCTAACACCCCCACCTGACACCCCACTTTATTTCCACACCTCACACCCCCACCTGAAACCACACTTTATATCCACACCTCATACTCCCACCTGACATCACCACCTCACACTCCCTCCTCACACCACCACCTCAGACTCCAACCTCACAACCCCACCTAACATTCCACTTTATATCTCCACCTCACAACCCCACCTGACACCCACTTTATATCCCCACCTCACACCCCCACCTGACACCCCACATTTTATATCCACACCTCACACTCCCACCTGACATCACCACCTCACACTCCCACTTCACACCTTCATCTCATACTCCCACATCACACCCCACACCACACTCTCACCTAATACCCCACTTCATATCCCCATCTCAAACCTCCTCCTCACACTCCCATCGCACACCCCTCACACCACACTCCCACCTAATACCCCACTCCATACCCCCACCTCACACACCCCGCCTTACACGCCCCCTCTCACACGCCCAACCTCACACTCGTACCTCACACTCCCACCTCACACCCCCACCTCACACTCACACTCCACCTCACACCCCGACCTCAATCCCAACCTAACACCCCACCTCAATCCCCAATTCACATCTCCACCTCAGACCCTCACCTCAATCCCCACACCACACTCTCACCTCAATCGCCACCTCACACCTCTACCTCACACTCCTACCTCCACCTCACACCACACTTCCACCTCACACCACACTTCATACCCCCACCTCCCACCTCCACCTCACACTCCCACCTCACCTCACACTCCCACCTCACACCACACTCCCACGTCACACCACACTCCCACCTCACACCACACTCCCACCTCACACCACACTCCCACCTCACACCACTCTCCCACCTCACACCCACTTCATACCCCCACCTCCCACCTCCACCTCACACCTCACCTCACACCTCACACCACAATCCCACCTCACACCCCACTTCATACCCCCACCTCACACCCCACCTCACTCCTCCACTTCAAACCCCTCCATGCACTCGCGGTCAAGGGTCATCGGTTCGACAACTGTAGGAAGGAGGGGGGAGGGAACTGAAATGTTCACCTGGAGTTGATCGAGCTCAGGTAATCGTGATCTTCGTGATGTTAACACAGGTAAGACGAGACAAGCCCCAGTCTTCGGGTCTCAATGTTTTACAGAAGGCACTTATCTGCTGGCTAGATGCAGTCTCTCATGTCGATCTTCGTGAACTTTTACCGGCCAAACGGGATCAGTCCTCTAGTGAGGTCGGTGATTCTCAACATGATGGGGTCACAGGGGTCGGTAGAAGATTGAAAGACAATGGGATCGTAGGGGTGATGGGATATTCACAGAAATGGGGTCGTAGGGGTGATGGAAGATTCACAGAAATGGTGTGGTAGGGGTGATGGGAGATTCACAGAAATGGGGTCGTAGGAGTGACGGGAGATTCTCAGAAATTGGGTCGTAGGGGTGATGGGAGATTCACAGAAATGGGGTCGTAGGGGTGTTGGGAGATTCACAGAAATGGTACCAGACAAAGAGAGACAAAGATGTAGGTAGATTGGGGACAGTCAAAGGCTAGAGACCAGACGAAGAGAGCCACAAACCTGCTGCCTTGTAGGTAGACTGGGGACAATCAAAGGCTGGGGAAAGAAAACCCGAAACATGTTTGTCGAATTTGGCTGTACAGTGAGGGGTGTGTGAGGTGGGAGTGTGAGGTGGGGGTGTGAGGTGGGAGATACAGGCTTGACGAAACAGAATAAGGTAATTCACTTAGCTATGATGCATCCTTAACTAGCATTCGTTCACAGGTAGTCTTTAGAATGTGTACCAGGTTTGCCATATCCACTGCTTTCGGTATGAACAACGGCAAGAAAAGTACTAACAAGAAGAACAAAACAAATGTACCAACAACAACACAAGTACCAACAGGAAGAACAAAACAAATGTACCAACAACAACAAAAGTACCAACAAGAAGAACAACAACAAATGTACCAACAACAACAAAAAGTACCAACAAGAAGAACAAAACAAATGTACCAACAACAACAAAAGTACCGACAAGAAGACCAACAACAAATGTACCAACAACAACAAAAGTACCAACAAGAAGAACAACAACACATGCACCAACAACAACAAAAGTACCAAAAAAAAACAGCAACACAAGTACCAACAACAACAATACATCATCATCAACAACAAAACAGTACCAACAACAAAAAATACCAACAATAAAAAATACCCCCCCCCCCCCCTCTCCAAAAAAAAAAAAAAAAGCAACAAAATTACCAACAACAACAAAAGTACCGATAACAACATAAAAAAATACCAACAACAAAAGTACCAACAACAGCAGCAACAAAAATATCAACGACAACACAACAAAAGTTGCAACAACAACAACAAAATACCAACAACAAAAGTACCAACAACAACAACAAAAGCAACAACAACAACAACAACGACGAAACAAGTATCAACACCAACAACAAAAGTACAAATCCAAACAAAAGTACCAAGAACAACAACAAAATACCAACAACAAAAGTACTAACAACAAGAACAACCTTAAAATCTACCTAACAAGGCAACGGTAGCACCAATTCTCGGTCGCCATTTGTATGCGACTTTCGCGGGACGAGATGTTTCAAATTTACGATCATTATCCGAAACAAAAACAGGGTTGGCCGTGTCGCCGTGCGACATGGCAATTACTCGGTCAACGATTGTCATCTGTGACAAGATGATGGCATTTTAAATGACAAGCTGACAGCCATGGGACGAGGCCTGAATAAAAACAGCCTTAATAAACATCATTAACAATTCTAAACTGTTTTCGCTCTACTGTAAAAATTCCGTTTAGTTAACCAAAAGCAAATACCTGGTCGTAACTCTCTGTCCCAGATTTAATTCTGTTTTAATTCTTAGATGTAAAAAAATGCAGACCTTTTACAAAGTCTTTGGAGGTCGAGTTTCTGAGTACGTTTGTTGTCTCAGCCACGGCGACAAGTGGAAATAATGCGCTGTGTTTGAGACTTCTACACATGTCTACATGTGCTGCTGTCTTACACATGTCTACATTTGTTGGTGTCTTACACATGTCTACATTTGCTGCTGTCTAATGTGCCCTCCAGAGGTCAGCGGGATCATAGGTTAAGAGCTTTCGCTCTTAAGCTTCCTGTGTGTTGATGGCGGGGCAGTGGGTTAATTCCCTACACCAGTCAGTTGAACTCAGATGACTTTTCGTTCATTCCCTACACCAGTCAGTTGAGCTCAGATGGTGACTTCTCGTTCATAAAGCAATGGCCAACAATTGGTCTAGAAAATCATTCTGCCGTTGATGGCAACGTCCTGCAAAGAGCAAGCATCATTGTGTCTGGTGTGCGCTATGTTAGCTCACTTCCATAAGTGCAAATCAGTGCCTACATAATTTATTTATGATCTAATTACTTTACTAATTTCAGATGTGCACTTACCTTGTTAATGAAATTTGTTTCATATCCCTTACAGGACGTTGCAGTCAACATCAGCATTTTCAGCTGCTGTTGATGTACTAGGCAAGATTACGCTCAGTAGTTTGCCATTGCTTTCTGGGCGACTGCCTCACATACCCCGTAAGTTACCAACGCGGCGAGAACCGCTACCGATTCTCGCGCAGGTTACGTTACTCATGAGAATATACGAGATTACGAAGAAAAACGTTAACCGCTAGGCCAGGGAGATCGGCTGATATTAATGATAATAGTCAAAAACTAATGTACGTACGGTATACCTCGAGTTACATCCATTCGCTTTACGAGTTTTTGCAAATACGTCTGGTTTCGATTGCTACCGTTCTCCAAGCCAGAGATTCCTACATCGCATTTTATTGACATGCATACATTGCCAGTGCCGGTCTCTCTGGCTGAGGGGTTACACCACTTTCTCCGTAATCTCTTTTATCCACGCAGGGTCTCGCAGCGAGGCGAGAATTGAAAGCGGTTCGACCCGCGCTCGTGACTTGCGGGATAATGAGCCGGCAGCTCAGAAAGCAATGGCAAACTACTAAGCGTAATCTTGGCAAGAAATCAACATACAGCTGAAAGATGCTGATGTTGACAGCGATGTCCTGTAAAGGATATGCAAAACAATACAATACTTTACCAGTAGTTATGTATTATATTAGATTAAGTCAACAGGTGTAATATGAGGCTGTGACAATGTCACTGCTGGCAGCGAGCTGACACCAGACGCCGTTGTATGGAGAGGATTCATTCAAACACTCGTTTCTTAATGAACGACCCAACAGCAATTATATTGCTCCAGTTGGACTAAGATGATGATTTCTCGTCCTTGACTTGGGGACGTGAATTACAAGTACCCCATACGCCGGAGTGATTCGCCCGATGGCGAGAGACACTGGTAAATGATGATAAATAAAATCACGTGTATTGATTGGCATTCAGAGCGGGGAATGGAAATAGTAGTCAGTGTAGGTGGATGGAAGACTTAGCCAGTGACGACAACACTTTATCGAGTGTCCAGTTTGCCGTACGTCCTAAGGTGTCCTTTAATCTCTGCTTCTATTGTTTTACATCTATTGGCGTCAATCAATCCGTTCACTACCCTGAGGTCAACATGGGACGTAACATCATCTATCATGACTGTGCTTGTCTTCGGTCAGTCTATGTCATGATTGTACTTGTCTTCGGTCACTCTATGTCATGATTGTACTTGTCTTCGGTCACTCTATGTCATGATTGTACTTGCCTTCGGTCACTCTATGTCATGATTGTGCGTGTCTTCGGTCACTCTATGTCAGGCTATCATATTGGGCGACACCATGGCTCGTCCCTCTTTCCTACACTATCTTACCAAGGTCCCAGAAATGTCCAATCGTATCTTCGGCCGGTGCCGTCCAAGCTCTGTCTCTCTTCACCCAGTGTCCCGTGTCCCATAACATGGTCATATATATTGTTCATGTTCACAGTATGCATTCGACAATGTTTTTTTTCTATGTGAATGAAACACGCACAATATATAATTGATGTATGAAAGATGAGTGGTTGGAAGGGTCGAATGTAAGTCGGAAATGCGTGCCCAATTTGTGACCCTTTGGAAATAAAGTTCGTTCGTGTCACCTGTTGCCACCCATCGTCTCATGTACAGTGTGCATAAAAATACAAAGAAGCAAACACATTCAGTAGTTTGCCACGGTTAGAAAATAAATAAACTAAAAACAAACTAACAGACAGGCGGAAGACCAGGGGCAGCTGTTAGACTGACAAAACAGAACCGTGCCCCTTCCCCTAACACACAAACACACACACACACACACACACACACACACACACACACACACACACACACACACACACATACACACATGTAAGTGTAGATCTTTTCTTGCAATGTAACAATTTTCTTCAGGAGTATGTGTGCACATATCTAAAACACTGCGACACATGACGGGAGATGTGTCACAGAGATAAACAACAGACGCGCCGCATTCACAGATTCTGTCACTAGAATAGGTGACATTGTCAACAACACAGGTGTCATGGCCAGTACAAATGTGTCCCCTGTCTTACAGGATGTGTGGGGTACAAATGTGTCCCCTGTCTTGCAGGTTGTGTGGGGTCTGGTCGTCTGTAGGCACGCCAATGTTGGACAACCAACAATCACATTGTGGGAAAGATGGAGACCGCTGACATGTCGATTGTCAGAAGAATGTGTCAGAATGTTGAAAAGTATGTTGAGAAGCATATTGAGAAGAATGTTGAGAAGAATATTTAGAAAAATGTTGAGGAGTATGTTGAGAAGCATAGTGATAAGAATGTTGAGAAGTATACTGAGAAGCATGTTAAGAAGCATATTGAGAAGCATGTTAATAAGCATGTTGAGAAGCATATTAAGAAGTATATTGAGAAGCATATTGAGAAGCATATTGAGAAGTATATTGAGAAGTATATTGAGAAGCATGTTGAGAAGCATATTGAGAAGCATATTGAGAAGTATATTGAGAAGCATATTGAGAAGCATATTGAGAAGCATATTGAGAAGCATATTGAGAAGCATATTGAGAAGCATATTGAGAAGTATATTGAGAAGCATGTTGAGAAGCATATTGAGAAGTATATTGAGAAGCATATTGAGAAGCATATTGAGAAGCATATTGAGAAGTATATTGAGAAGCATATTGAGAAGTATATTGAGAAGCATGTTGAGAAGCATGTTGAGAAGCATATTGAGAAGCATGTTGAGAAGAATGTCGAGAACGAACAAACGAACGAACTTTATTTTCAAAGGGTTAAGAATTAGGCACGCAAGCCCTTCTAACATTTTGCCCAGTTTCACTCTTTCCTCTCATATTTTCCTCTCAGATAGATTGAGAAGAATGTTGAGAAGCATGTTGAGAGTATCGAGAGTATAGTTACCGACCGAGATTCGAACCTGTCACCTCTAAATGGCGACAGCACCTCGCTGCTAGTTGGTCAGGCGTCGAAGTACACTTGTTCCTGCAGCGAGGCGCTGTCGCCATTGCGAGGTGACAGGTTCGAATCCTGGTCGGTAACTATAGCTTTCAAATTTTATGTTGTCTAGTGCGTCCTCTAGTCTCTACTTCTTTCTTCTCCTTCTGTGAGCGCCAAACAATACTGTGTGTGTTTATTACTATCCAAGAAGTAACTCGTGTGTGGACTACGCTTGACTTCAAAGCGAGAGACTGCAACAAGAACAAAGAAATCCACAATGATGCCAGCGTGCAAGTCTCTAAATATGTTCCATTTCTCTTCCACAGATGGCCATGTGGGATGTCTGCGTGCAAGTCTCTAAATCTGTTCCATTTCTCTTCCACAGATGGCCATGTGGGATCCAGCACATTCCAGATAGTCGTGACCAGATACAGATACAGACACTAGAAATGGCATGGTCTGCCTAGGATGTTCCACAGATTAGTGTCTGCCCTTAGGATCGGGGTCAAGAGAAGTAAACATCCAGAGTCTGGCACAGCAGCGTGTCTGCATTTTCCTGAAGCCTGATGCGCCAGCCGACAGACATTCTCATCCTGGCTGTCTGCGCATGTGGAGAACAGCACCAATCAACATCCTTTCCGGACAAGTGAAAAGGCTGTCTATATGCTGTCATGATGATTCCGATGACGATATTGCTGTGGTATATTGTTAACACCAGCAATCCATGTTTCTTAAGCTGCCTCCAGCTCTACTAACAACCGAATGGATGGAATGGAAGACATACTCTATTTTATTCTATTCAAGAAAAGCTCATCGCCAAAGAAGGTTGGTATAAAGACAAACAAAAGTGATAAACATGAAATATTCTGAACATGTAAAAACAAAACAAGGAAGTCTAAACAAGATAATTATGGAGGAAAGTGTACCGGAGAAGAAGGAAGTAGTAAGTTAGGAAAGGACGCTTTCACTCGCCTTACAACGCATTTGGGCATAAGATGCTCGGCCCCCATGTTTACTGACCAGTGGTCACACGGTGAGAGATGTGGTCAGTTTCAGGCCGGCCGCCTGTCTTCCCCAGACATGTCCAGGTGCCTATCCCAGGCTGGGCTGCCCTGAAAGGCCAGGTCAGTGGGATGGAACCAGTGACCCGCGGGCCGGAAGGCGAGTTTCTACGTTACCGACGTTCCCGGGGACAAAGACAATGTAAGTGGATTCAAGAAGTGATAGGTCATTTACACAGAGGCAAGGCAACTAATTAAGGAATAAAGTCATTTATACATGGCCGGTACAGATGCAAGGCAACTGGTTAAGGTATAGAGTCATTTATACATGGCCGCTACAGAGGCAAGGCAACTGGTTAAGGTATAGAGTCATTTATACATGGCCGCTACAGAGGCAAGGCAACTGGTTAAGGTATAGAGTCATTTATACATGGCCGCTACAGAGGCAAGGCAACTGGTTAAGGTATAGAGTCATTTTGAAAGATGTATGAGCTAGAAGTTGTGTCCACGACAAACCACTGGATGATGATGATGATTCTTCACATTCTTGTAGAAAACAATCATCTTTGTGAAGGCTGTTGGTTTTTTGCTCCCATTCTTGTAGAAAACAATCATCTTTGTGAAGGCTGTTGGTTTGTCGCTCCCATTCTTGTAGAAAACAATCATCTTTGTGAAGGCTGTTGGTTTGTCGCTCCCATTCTTGTAGAAAACAATCATCTTTGTGAAGGCTGTTGGTTTGTTGCTCCCATTCTTGTAGAAAACAATCATCTTTGTGAAGGCTGTTGGTTTGTCGCTCCCATTCTTGTAGAAAACAATCATCTTTGTGAAGGCTGTTGGTTTGTTGCTCCCATTCTTGTAGAAAACAATAATCTTTGTGAAGGCTGTTGGTTTGTCGCTCCCATTCTTGTAGAAAACAATCATCTTTGTGCGGGCTGTTGGTTTGTTGCTCCCATTCTTGTAGAAAACAATCATCTTTGTACGGGCTGTTGGTTTGTCGGTCCCATTCTTGTAGAAAACAATCATCTTTGTGCGGGCTGTTGGTTTGTTGCTCCCATTCTTGTAGAAAATAATCATCTTTGTGCGGGCTGTTGGTTTGTTGCTCCCATTCTTGTAGAAAATAATCATCTTTGTGCGAGCTGTTGGTTTGTTGCTCCCATTCTTGTAGAAAACAATCATCTTTGTACGGGCTGTTGGTTTGTCGGTCCCATTCTTGTAGAAAACAATCATCTTTGTGCGGGCTGTTGGTTTGTTGCTCCCATTCTTGTAGAAAATAATCATCTTTGTGCGGGCTGTTGGTTTGTTGCTCCCATTCTTGTAGAAAACAATCATCTTTGTGCGGGCTGTTGGTTTGTCGCTCCCATTCTTGTAGAAAACAATCATCTTTGTGCGGGCTGTTGGTTTGTTGCTCCCATTCTTGTAGAAAATAATCATCTTTGTGCGGGCTGTTGGTTTGTCGCTCCCATTCTTGTAGAAAACAATCATCTTTGTGCGGGCTATTGGTTTGTTGCTCCCATTCTTGTAGAAAACAATCATCTTTGTGTGGGCTGTTGGTTTGTTGCTCCCATTCTTGTAGAAAACAATCATCTTTGTGAAGGCTGTTGGTTTGTTGCTCCCATTCTTGTAGAAAACAATCATCTTTGTGAAGGCTGTTGGTTTGTTGCTCCCATTCTTGTAGAAAACAATCATCTTTGTGCAGGCTGTTGGTTTGTTGCTCCCATTCTTGTAGAAAACAATCATCTTTGTGAAGGCTGTTGGTTTGTTGCTCCCATTCTTGTAGAAAACAATCATCTTTGTGAAGGCTGTTGGTTTGTTGCTCCCATTCTTGTAGAAAACAATCATCTTTGTGCGGGCTGTTGGTTTGTTGCTCCCATTCTTGTAGAAAACAATCATCTTTGTGAAGGCTGTTGGTTTGTTGCTCCCATTCTTGTAGAAAACAATCATCTTTGTGAAGGCTGTTGGTTTGTTGCTCTCATTCTTGTAGAAAATAATCATCTTTGTGCGGGCTGTTGGTTTGTTGCTCCCATTCTTGTAGAAAACAATCATCTTTGTGTGGGCTGTTGGTTTGTTGCTCCCATTCTTGTAGAAAACAATCATCTTTGTGAAGGCTGTTGGTTTGTCGCTCCCATTCTTGTAGAAAACAATCATCTTTGTGCGGGCTGTTGGTTTGTCGCTCCCATTCTTGTAGAAAACAATCATCTTTGTGAAGGCTGTTGGTTTGTTGCTCCCATTCTTGTAGAAAATAATCATCTTTGTGCGGGCTGTTGGTTTGTCGCTCCCATTCTTGTAGAAAACAATCATCTTTGTGCGGGCTGTTGGTTTGTTGCTCCCATTCTTGTAGAAAATAATCATCTTTGTGCGGGCTGTTGGTTTGTTGCTCCCATTCTTGTAGAAAACAATCATCTTTGTGCGGGCTGTTGGTTTGTCGCTCCCATTCTTGTAGAAAACAATCATCTTTGTGCGGGGTGTTGGTTTGTTGCTCCCATTCTTGTAGAAAATAATCATCTTTGTGCGGGCTGTTGGTTTGTCGCTCCCATTCTTGTAGAAAACAATCATCTTTGTGCGGGCTGTTGGTTTGTTGCTCCCATTCTTGTAGAAAACAATCATCTTTGTGTGGGCTGTTGGTTTGTTGCTCCCATTCTTGTAGAAAACAATCATCTTTGTGTGGGCTGTTGGTTTGTTGCTCCCATTCTTGTAGAAAACAATCATCTTTGTGAGGGCTGTTGGTTTGTCGCTCCCATTCTTGTAGAAAACAATCATCTTTGTGAGGGCTGTTGGTTTGTTGCTCCCATTCTTGTAGAAAACAATCATCTTTGTGAAGGCTGTTGGTTTGTTGCTCCCATTCTTGTAGAAAACAATCATCTTTGTGAAGGCTGTTGGTTTGTCGCTCCTATTCTTGTAGAAAACAATCATCTTTGTGAAGGCTGTTGGTTTGTCGCTCCTATTCTTGTAGAAAACAATCATCTTTGTGAAGGCTGTTGGTTTGTCGCTCCCATTCTTGTAGAAAACAATCATCTTTGTGCGGGCTGTTGGTTTGTCGCTCCCATTCTTGTAGAAACCAATCATCTTTGTGAAGGCTGTTGGTTTGTCGCTCCTATTCTTGTAGAAAACAATCATCTTTGTGAAGGCTGTTGGTTTGTCGCTCCCATTCTTGTAGAAAACAATCATCTTTGTGAAGGCTGTTGGTTTGTCGCTCCCATTCTTGTAGAAAACAATCATCTTTGTGAAGGCTGTTGGTTTGTCGCTCCCATTCTTGTAGAAAACAATCATCTTTGTGCGGGCTGTTGGTTTGTTGCTCCCATTCTTGTAGAAAATAATCATCTTTGTGAGGGCTGTTGGTTTGTCGCTCCCATTCTTGTAGAAAACAATCATCTTTGTGCGGGCTGTTGGTTTGTCGCTCCCATTTTTGTAGAAAACAATCATCTTTGTGAAGGATGTTGGTTTGTCGCTCCTATTCTTGTAGAAAACAATCATCTTTGTGCGGGCTGTTGGTTTGTCGCTCCCATTCTTGTAGAAAACAATCATCTTTGTGAAGGCTGTTGGTTTGTCGCTTCCATTCTTGTAGAAAACATCTTTGTGCGGGCTGTTGGTTTGTCGCTCCTATTCTTGTAGAAAACAATCATCTTTGTGAAGGCTGTTGGTTTGTCGCTCCCATTCTTGTAGAAAACAATCATATTTGTGGGGGATGTTGGTTTGTCGCTCCCATTCTTGTAGAAAACAATCATCTTTGTGACGGCTGCTGGTTTGTCGCTCCCATTCTTGTAGAAAACAATCATATTTGTGGGGGATGTTGGTTTGTCGCTCCCATTCTTGTAGAAAACAATCATCTTTGTGACGGCTGCTGGTTTGTCGCTCCCATTCTTGTAGAAAACAATCATATTTGTGGGGGATGTTGGTTTGTCGCTCCCATTCTTGTAGAAAACAATCATCTTTGTGATGGCTGTTGGTTTGTCGAAACTCCTGTCTGCTCCACTTTTCATATTGGACAGTGATGAGTATTTTGTGTGACATTAACTGGCACAGGAACGAAGCATAATGGGCCGACCTTTTGCCGTGAAACTGGAACCGCGACTAACTAAGTCATCTTTGACTTGTGTTTGTCAATAAAGGCATGATGTGACGTTTTCTACAAGTATGACCCAAGATTCTGTGTAAATATTGACCCAGTTTGATGTCTGGAAACCAAGTGGGTATTGTTACGTTATTGTCTCGTGAAAGATGAGTGATTGGATGGGCCGAATGTAAGACACACAGTTCGTTCGGTCGTTTGTTCCTTCCTTCTATGCAAATATTGCCTCAATTTCACGTCTGAAATTGCAATGGAATATGTTATTTGTAAAAATTTTCTCAATTTCACACCTGAAAATGTGCTGAAAAATATTATATGTAAATATTAAATTAATTTGATGGTTGAAACTTAACAACAAATGATCTATGTAAATATTCACTTAATTTGAAGTTTGAAACTTAATGACAGTGATCTATGCAAATATTCACGTAGTTTGATGTTTAAAATGTGCTGAAAATGATCTATGCAAATATTAACTCAATTTGATGTTTGAAGCGTACTGAAAAAATCACCTATGTAAATATACACTTAATTTGATGTTTGAAACGTGTTTGAAACGTACTGAAAAAATCACATATGTAAATATACACTTAATTTGATGTTTGAAACGTACTGAAAAATGATATATGTAAATATTCACTTAATTTGAAGTTTGAAACTCATTGAATAATGATATATGTAAATATTCACTCAATTTGATTTCTGAAAATGTACTAAATATAACCTACTCAGGTGTCTGAGTGTTGTGATGTTTACAAATGTACGAGTGTACTTATCATCTTGTACTGGCATGTACTAGAGGTGGAGAGAAAGAGAGGGGAACAGATAAAGAGGGAGAGAGAGACAGCGAGAGGGAGAGGGAGACAGAGAGGGAAAGACAGAGAGAGAAAGACACAGAGAGAGAAGTACAGAGAGGAAGACAGAGATGAGAGAGAGAGAGAGAATTGTGAGAGATGCGAGATGAACCAGAGAAAAAAGATCAGAGAGAAGGGAGAGAGGGAGGGAGAGTGATAGTTGCAGGAGAGAGAGAGAGCGAGAGAGAGAGAGAGAGAGAGAGAGAGAAAGAAAGAGAGAGAGAGAGAGGGGAAAAGAGAGGCAGAGATATTATAGAGAGAGGGGGGTAAGATGGGTTGTAGATATGAGAGAGAAGAGAGGGAAGGAGAGAGGCGGAGATAGAGTGAGTGAGTGAGAGAGAGAGAGAGAGAGAGAGAGAGAGAGAGAGAGAGAGAGAGAGAGAGAGAGAGAGAGAGAGAGAGAGAGATGAGAGCGAATAGAAACAATTTTGTAGATCCATTGCAACCCACCTTCATTGTGGAAACGGAACTAAATCGATCATTAGTTAGCCCGAGAGCAGTGTGGGTGACATTCCCTGTGACGGATCCTGTAATCTTTAGTTGGTAACGGCTTCTGTTCGGATACTATTATTATCGTCATCATCATCACCACAATCATCACCATCATCATCATCATCGTCACCACCACCATCATCATCCTCATCAACTTGCGTGAACCGGCATGCGCCCCCCCCCCCCCTCCACCTTCCGCAGCCACTTCTCTTCAACAAAATATCCTTCTGCTGATTTGCATTCCTGTACTGCCTTTTCCTATCCCATTTTAAAATTGTAATTGAATGACAATTGCCTCTGCCAGCTTTGACACGCGACCATGTTGTGTGTTAAACAACACAGGAAACGCACTGTCCTTATTAATCACGTGACCGGTTTCCAAAATGTGCCTTCCCATCGATGACGTAAGAGATCTGCGGTGTGTAGGCTTTGCCGGGTTACCAGTGTTTGTTTATTATTCTGTCAATCAAATTGGGTATGTTTTCTACCACCCTGTTAGTCAACTGGCTTTAGTTTATGTTGAGTGATTTCTCTTGTTTGTTTAATGGTGGTCTTTTGTCTCAAATGTCTTTACGAATATGTTCATTGATTTCTTTTCTGCACAATCAACTTTTAGTATCCTGTAATAACAGCACATCTCAAACGCTCTAAAGATCTGGTAATCTCTTTTGTTTACAGCCCAAGTTTCAGCGCCGCATAGTGCTACGGGCCAGATATACCTGTGCTTACATGATTACGTACCTGTCAATGAGCAATATGTTTTATGCTAGCATCTACAGAACTGAAAGTTGATAGAGTTATAGCTATGTATGTTTGCATTCCACATTATGTGGTAAAATTACACCTTTGTGATCTGTACATATATGATTCGTTGAAAGCATGGATCTTTGTGCTCCATTAACATGCACAAGTGTACAGTTTCTCATACATTCACATGGTTTCTTAGATCACAAGCGCTATATTTAATTTGATATGATCATTTATCTCTTTTTGTATAGACTTAATGAGTTTTATGTTTGCACTGAATACATTTTTTTTAAAGCCACAGTTGTAGTTTTGTGTCCTCTTTTACTTATGTTGTTGAAATTGTTGGTGTAGTTATAAATAGCTAATTGTTGTTTATGTCCATTTGTATTTTTGTTACCGTGTGTTCCCGTGTGTCCTTACCCTGTCTAGCACAGACGGTGTTTGGTTTCACTCGTTTTATACCAGGCTGATATATACATAACAAATTATGCAAATGTTTAACCAGATTTAAGAAATGCCTGGAGTGAATATCAACGAAATAATAATAAACAATGTCACCCCCTCTTCTGCTTCCTCCTCCTCGCCCAGCTCTTCTTCTTCTTCTTCTTCTTCTTCTTGGATGAGTGTATGTGTGGGGTTGTGTGTGTGGGTGGAAAGATGTGTGTGGTTAGGGGTTGTGTGTGGGGGTATATGTTGGTTGTGGGGTGTGTATGGATGGGACGTGTGTGTTTGTGGATGGGGGGGGGGGAATGTGTTGTTGGGTGGGGGTGCGTGTGTGGGGGATGTTTGTTTGGGAGGGGAGATGTGGGTTAGGGTGTGTATGGGTGAGTGATGTGTGGTTAAGGTGGTGTGTAGTTAAGGGATGTGTGATTGGGGGATGGGTGGGTGGAGGATGTGTATATGGGTGAGTGTGTGTAGGTTTGGGGATGGGTGGGGGATGTGTGTATGTGAGTATGAGTTCGGGATGTGAGGGTGGGTTGGGGGAGATTGTGTTGGTGGGGATGTGTGCAAGTGGGGGAAATGTGAGTGGGCGCGGGTTTTGTGTGTGGGTAGGTGTGGTATGTATGGGTTGGCGGGGATATGTGTTGGTGTTTAGGTGTTGGATGTCTTCTTCTTCTTCTTCTTCTTCTTCTTCTTCTTCTTCTTCTTGTTCTTCTTCTTCTTCTTCTTCTTCTTCTTCTTCTTCTTCTTCTTCTTCTTCTTCTTCTTCTTCTTCTTCTTCTTCTTCTTCCTCTTCTTCTTCTTCTTGTGATCACGTGATCCCTGTCTTGAATGATTACTCATCAGGCAGGAACTAGGAAAACCATCCCCAAGATGAAGAGACTGAGTTTGAAGTATTTGACTGTCAACTGGTGGGACTGTGGCAGCTCAGAGCAGAGAGGACATGGTCTGGCAGATTTGTTAAAGATTTCTATATCCTAACTCTGTAGGGGTTTGTGATGACATACTTTAAATTTCCCTTCTCATAACTTGCCCAAAGACGCTGGAATGTAATCGTCTGATGCGAGTAACCAGTTCTCTTTGTGAGGTAACTTCTTTCAAGACATCTTCTTTTC
>OY992894.1:96089690-96127190 GCA_963921405.1 Cepaea hortensis
GGCTAGACGCTCCGCCCGCTGACACAGTATTCATGGGTTTGGATGTGCACCAAGGTGGATGTAAAAGACAAAAATTTACCTGGACTTCCTGGTCAAGCCGAACTAAAATTGGTACCAAACAGCGGTCAGGGAAGTAAGTAAAGGCGTGGGGTGGGTTTGACCACATCGCTCGTCGATTAGTCTAGACAAGTAGTATGGAGCTGGCACCAATCCTCCTCCAGGCGTGGACAAGGGTCAATTGCTTCACTTCACATCACTTCACTTCACTTAATTTAACTTTACCTTACCTCACTTTACTTCATGTTACGTCATTTTAGATCATTTCACATTAAATCACATCATGTTACTTTATATTTCTTTATTTCACTTTACTTCATGTTACGTCAGTTTAGATCATTTCACATCAAATCACATCATGTTACTTTATATTTCTTTATTTCACTTTACTTCATGTTACGTCACTTTAGATCATTTCACATCAAATCACATCATGTTACTTTATATTTCTTTATTTCACTTTACTTCATGTTACGTCACTTTAGATCATTTCACATCAAATCACACCATGTTACTTTACATTTCTTTATTTCACTTCACTTCACTTAGCTTCATGCCACGTTACTTTACCTAACTGCACGTCAACTCACTTCAATTCACGTTTGTAACTGAATTTTATCAAACACAGCCGCGGGCGAGGTGGAGGTAAACCGCCCTGCGTGGGTTTTTATAAAATGCAATGAATTCTGGTCGTTCAGAAAGCAATGGCAAACTACTGAACGTAAACTTACCAAGAAATCACGAACAGCCAAAAATTACTAGCGTTGACAGCAACGTTCTGTAAAGAATATCCAGCTAACATTTAAAAAACAATTAAAATATGTTTGTATGAGTGTATGTGATGTAGTGGTATTGGCATAGCAGAAAGACACGCCTTCTGTGTGGTAGTGTTAGCGGTGCAGAAAGGCACCTGCTAGGTGTGGTAGTATTGGCAGAGCAGAAAGACACCATCTCTTTGTGGAAATGTTGGCAGAGTAGACACACACCAGCTCTGTGTGGTGGTGTTGGCAGAACATAAAGACACCCTTTCTGTGTGACTGTGTTGGCAGAGTAGAAAGACACTTGCTCTGTGTGGTAGTGTTGGCAATCTAGAAAGACACCTCCTCTGTATGGAAGTGTTGGCAGAGCAGAAAGACATCTGTTCTGTAGCAGGTACTGTGAGTTATGGAATAGTGAAACTGCTTTTCAGAACACACCCTATGTGCGTGTGTGTCTGTGTGTGAGCATCTGTGTGTGTATCTGTTTGTGTATCTATGTGTATATGTGTGTATATCTGTGTGTATTTGTGTGTGCATCTGTGTGTGTATGTATCTGTGTGTGTGTATCTGTGTGTGTATTTGTGTATGTATTTGTGTGATTGTGTGTATGTGTGCGTATGTGTGTGTATCTCTCTATGTATAAGTATGTGTATCTGTGTGTAAGTGTGTATCTCTGTATCTGTATGTATGTGTGTATCTGTATGCGCGTGTATATATGTGTATGTGTGTGTGTATCTGTGAGTATGTCAATGTGTGTGGTATATCTAGTTAGTTACTTAGCCGAGGTTCCAACTTCACGGCAACAGGTCTTCCCCATTATGCTCCGTCCCTGTGCCAGTGAATATCAAACAAAATGCTCCCCACTGTCTAATGTCAAAAGTTGAACAGACAGGAGTCTCGGCAATCCAACAGTCCGCACAGGTACACTGTGCATAATGCCGCCGCCAGAATGCCAACACAAAAGTCCTCCACGAAACCCAGTTCATTGTCGATGGAATCGACAGTCACCAGAAAGACCTCACTGACCCGGTTTTCTCACATGGCTCGGTCTCTATCCTCAGGTATATCTTTAAGTGTGATGTATCTGCGTGTGTATATCTGTGTGTGTATATCTGCGTGTGTATATCTGTGTGTGTGTGTCTGTGTGTATATTTCCTTCTGGTCAAACTCCCTTATCACATGTTTGCCCATCATGTCCACGTTTGTCCAGCATGCCCATGTTTACCCAGGATGTCCAAGTTTACCCAGGATGTCCATGTTTACCCAGGATGTCCATGTTTACCCAGCATGTCCATGTTTACCCAGCATGTCCATGTTTACCTAGCATGTCCATGTTTACCCAGGATGCCCATGTTTACCCAGCATGTCCATGTTAACCCAGGATGCCCATGTTTACCAAGGATGCCCATGTTTACCCAGCATGTCCATGTTTACCCAGCATGTCCATGTTTACCCAGCATGTCCATGTTTACCCAGCATGTCCATGTTTACCCAGCATGTCCATGTCTACCCAGGATGTCCATGTTTGCCCAGGATGTCCATGTTTGTCCAGCATGTCCATGTTTGCCCAGGATGTCCATGTTTGTCCAACATGTCCATGTTTACCCAGCATGTCCATGTTTACCCAGCATGTCCATGTTTACCCAGGATGTCCATGTTTACCCAGGATGTCCATGTCTACCCAGGATGTCCATGTTTGTCCAGGATGTCCATGTTTGTCCAGCATGTCCATGTTTACCCAGCATGTCCATGTTTACCCAGCATGTCCATGTTTACCCAGGATGTCCATGTTTACCCAGGATGTCCATGTCTACCCAGGATGTCCATGTTTGTCCAGGATGTCCATGTTTGTCCATGATGTCCATGTTTGTCCAGCATGTCCATGTTTACCCAGCATGTCCATGTTTACCCAGTATGTCCATGTTTACCCAGGATGTCCATGCTTACCCAGCATGTCCATGTTTTTCCAACATGTCCATGTTTACCCAGCATGTCCATGTTTATCCAGTATGTCAATGTTTACCCAGAATGTCCATGTTTGCCCAGTCCATGATAGCCAGAGACTAGGAAACGTCCACCCCTGGCTGCAGCTTTCTGCGACAGGCTGCAGCTTTCTGCTGGAGGCTTACGCTGTCAATATCTGGCTCAGAATCTGCCAGGTTCGAATCTTTGCATACATTTGAACATTTCTAGTACGTCTATTGTCTTTTAATGATATCACACTTTCTCTTATATTTCTGGACTATACGATCTTAAACCTAGTCTTCTGGGATAAGGGCGAAACAGAGAAGTTCCCCGTGCAACCAGTGCACTCTAAAAATTAATAGAATATTTGCTGCTTGTGGGATCCTAGTGAAGACACATGTTTATCAGAAACACACAGTTCGTGCACTGAGCTGAAACTCTCCGGTGTGAGATCCTAGTGAAGACATATTTACCAGAAGCACAGAGTTCGTGCAATGAGCTAAAACTCTCTAGTGTGGTCTGAAAAAGTATGGGAGTCAGATAATTTAAAGTGCCATAAGAGGATTCCTTGAATCTAATCAATTAATCAGCCACAGAAAGCAGGGGATTAAAACAGTGATAAATTACCAGCGCGCATGAACACAAGAACCTCCAGTGTGTTTACCTCCGCGACTGAAAGAGTTCGCACCATTTGCCAAATTGGTTTTGTCAACAAGAAATTAATACACTTTTCAACAAGTTAATCTCCTACAAGATGTTCTCATGGTCCTTCAAGCAGCTGGCAAAGATGGCGGTTCTGATTTGTTTGATCTGTCACCTCCGCGAACTGTGTCAAGTACCTAGGTCCTTGACATGGGCGAGGTACAAACCTTTTGACCCGGGACCCAGGTATAGTTTACTTGGATACACCTGTATTGTGATATTTGATACGTGGCGGATGAAGAAGTCATTATACCTTTTGCTACTAATGGCGGATGACAGGTGTACGATGTCGCCCTATCTGGCCGATTGTCAAGCTTAAGTTTTCAATGCTGTTTAATTCTCCGTCAGATGTGCCAGATTTATTAATCTTTGCAGGCCAAGTAGAGCGAGGAATAGCTTAACTCTCAGTCCAACATAAGATACATGGCGTGACGTACAGTCCTCTCACTCAAACCCTTATAGATCAGAACACAGAACATTTGTACTATGCAATATTTCTTCTCGTTTTGCTGACTCTTATTCTACTTGTTGATGTTGTTGTTGTTGTTGTTGTTGTTGTTGTTGTTGTTGTTGTTGTTGTTGTTGTTGTTGTTCTTCTTCTTCTTCTTCTTCTTCTTCTTCTTCTTCTTCTTCTTCTTCTTCTTCTTCTTCTCCTCTTATTCTTCTTCTCATCCTCCTCCTTCTCATCTCTCCCACCTTCTTTTTCTCCACGAATACCTCACAACATGGACTATAAGAAGATTGGCAGTACACGAGACAGAACGCTGTGGACAGACATGATCACCAGCGCCACACGGCATGGTCTATAAGGAGAAGAAAGTGGTTGTTCTGGCAACAAAACCTACCCACGGATGGATAGGACCTTGGATGGAATCTGTCTAGAGGAAGCAAAGCTGACACAAATTTATGGCCAAGTCGGAACACTGACCTGTCAGCTGTATAACTGGGTGTGATTCACTACGCTCACAATATCTGGTCCCAGGAGAGAGAGAGAGAGAGAGAGAGAGAGAGAGAGAGAGAGAGAGAGAGAGAGAGAGAGAGAGAGAGAGAGAGAAGTTGGGGTAGGTCTAAGTCTGGTAGAAAAAAGAGCTGGGGTAGATGTAGATCTGGTAGAAGAGAGAGAGCTGGGGTAGATGTAGATCTAGTGGTTGAAGACAGAGCTCGGGTAGATATAGTTCTGGCAGAATACAGAGCTGGGGTATAATTAAGTCTGATTCTTGAAGACAAGTTGCTGACATTTATGAAATGCCCAGTAAACCTGGGTCTATGCAGGGCAGTACAATTGGAAGAGACAAAAAAAAACTGAAATGTAGGGCGTCGTTGTGGCAATGAGGCCTGGTTTGTCTATACCGCAGCAGACGCAGGGACGACACGACAAGATGCTCTGTCCTAGATTCGAACAGAGGCGCTAGTCTTGCAATTATGGACAAGTCTATAACACTTTAGTGTCATCAATTGATGCACTCCCTAGGGAACACGGAATACAAGAGGCCGGCTGGGTGTCGCGGGAGATACCCTGCGTGGTCGTGGGAAGTAAGATATTTGAATGACAACTAAAGAGATAATAGTTTATGAGCTGGTATCAATGAAGAGTGTTGGTGAGGGTAAGTTGATTAAGTGCCACCTTGACATCGGTCCTCTACACCCGGGGATTCCCTTAGACCAGGCCATTTCAAATGAGGCGGGAGTATTCAGTGAGATCGGAGTGAGGTGGAGGGCGCATGCAGGGGCGCACTGGGGCGTGGGTGTGGAGTAGTACCAAGCGTGTATGCATGATTGCCGATAGGATGACAGTACGAGTTGAGGTGTGTGCTTGGTGGATATATTTGAACCGATATCATGAGAGCTTTCTCACGATCTTCTTCTGCATTCCCCCCACATCTACCACCACCCCACACCTACCACCGTCCCACACCTACAACCACCCCACACCTACAACCACCCCACACCTACTACCACCCCACACCTACAACCACCCCACACCTACTACCACCCCACACCTACAACCACCCCACATCTACAATCATCCCACACCTACCACCGCCCACACCTACTACCACCCTACACCTACAACCACCACACACCTACTACCACCCCACACCTACAACCACCTCACACCTACCACCACCCCACACCTACTACCACCTCACACCTACCACCACCCCACACCTACTACCACCCCACACCTACAACCACCCCACACCTACAACCACCCCACACCTACAACCACCCCACACCTACTACCACCCCACACCTACTACCACCCCACACCTACAACCACCTCACACCTACAACCACCTCACACCTACAACCACCCCACACCTACTACCACCCAACACCTACAACCACCCCACACCTACTACCACCTCACACCTACTACCACCCCACACCTACAACCACCTCACACCTACAACCACCTCACACCTACAACCACCTCACACCTACAACCACCTCACACCTACAACCACCTCACACCTACTACCACCCTACACCTACAACCACCTCACACCTACAACCACCCCACACCTACTACCACCCCACACCTACTACCACCCCACACCTACAACCACCCCACACCTACAACCACCTCACACCTACAACCACCCCACACCTACTACCACCCCACACCTACTACCACCTCACACCTACAACCACCCCACACCTACAACCACCCCACACCTACTACCACCTCACACCTACTACCACCCCACACCTACAACCACCCCACACCTACTACCACCTCACACCTACAACCACCCCACACCTACAACCACCCCACGCCTACAACCACCTCACACCTACAACCACCCCACACCTACAACCACCCTACACCTACAACCACCGTACACCTACAACCACCTCACACCTACAACCACCCCACACCTACTACCACCCCACACCTACTACCACCCCACACCTACAACCACCCCACACCTACAACCACCTCACACCTACAACCACCCCACACCTACTACCACCCCACACCTACTACCACCCCACACCTACCACCACCCCACACCTACAACCACCCCACACCTATAACCACCTCACACCTACAACCACCTCACACCTACAACCACCCCACACCTACAACCACCTCACACCTACAACCACCTCACACCTACAACCACCTCACACCTACAACCACCTCACACCTACAACCACCTCACACCTACAACCACCTCACACCTACTACCACCCACACATATTACCACCCCACACCTACAACCACCCCACACCTACAACCACCCCACACCTATAACCACCTCACACCTACAACCACCTCACACCTACTACCACCCTACACCTACAACCACCTCACACCTACAACCACCCCACACCTACAACCACCCCATGCCTACAACCACCCCACACCTACTACCACCCCACACCTACCACCACACCACACCTACCACCACCCCACACCTACTACCACCCACACATATTACCACCCCACACCTACAACCACCCCACACCTACTACCACCCCACACCTATAACCACCTCACACCTACAACCACCTCACACCTACTACCACCCTACACCTACAACCACCTCACACCTACAACCACCCCACACCTACAACCACCCCATGCCTACAACCACCCCACACCTACTACCACCCCACACCTACCACCACACCACACCTACCACCACCCCACACCTACTACCACCCACACATATTACCACCCCACACTTACTACTACCCCACACCTACTTCCACCCCACACCTACAACCACCTCACACCTACAACCACCCCACACCTACAACCACCCCATGCCTACAACCACCCCACACCTACCACCACACCACACCTACCACCACCCCACACCTACTTCCACCCCACACCTACTACCACTCCACAAACGCTTACTTTTCAATACAGTTAAGTTAGTGGCATGCCCTTGTACAGGACGGTGCAATCAAGCTCATCATTTATTGTTGCTTGTGATTAAATTGCCAATTTCTCGTTTAGTAGTTTTATATTAGTTTTTGAGGACAGACGATCATACCAGGGTAATCAAAACAAAAAACGATCTGCTCCCGAATGACTTACGGCAGACCTCGAACCCTCGTATCGCTATATCGGGAATGATGAAACTGCATTCACTAAGGCCGAAACCATAGCCTCTGAGACTTTTCAGTAAGGCCAAACAAATTCACAAGCCCCTGCATCAAAGTGCTCCAAGCCACCGCGGGCGATTCAACACAAAGCACCTTTGACACGGCGAGAGGCCACACCGACGTCCTGTCCTCCATGTCCAGGACACAGGGAACGCTACACGAACGTCATGTCCTCCATGTCCAGGACACAGGGAACGCTACACGAACGTCATGTCCTCCATGTCCAGGACACAGGGAACGCTACACGAACGTCCTGTCCTCCATGTCCAGGACACAGGGAACGCTACACGAACGTCCTGTCCTCCATGTCCAGGACACAGGGAACGCTACACGAACGTCATGTCCTCCATGTCCAGGACACAGGGAACGCTACACGAACGCCCTGTCCTCCATGTCCAGGACACAGGGAACGCTACACGAACGTCATGTCCTCCATGTCCAGGACACAGGGAACGCTACACGAACGTCCTGTCCTCCATGTCCAGGACACAGGGAACGCTACACGAACGTCATGTCCTCCATGTCCAGGACACAGGGAACGCTACACGAACGTCCTGTCCTCCATGTCCAGGACACAGGGAACGCTACACGAACGTCATGTCCTCCATGTCCAGGACACAGGGAACGCTACACGAACGTCCTGTCCTCCATGTCCAGGACACAGGGAACGCTACACGAACGTCCTGTCCTCCATGTCCAGGACACAGGGAACGCTACACGAACGTCCTGTCCTCCATGTCCAGGACACAGGGAACGCTACACGAACGTCCTGTCCTCCATGTCCAGGACACAGGGAACGCTACACGAACGTCATGTCCTCCATGTCCAGGACACAGGGAACGCTACACGAACGTCCTGTCCTCCATGTTCAGGACACAGGGAACGCTACACGAACGTCATGTCCTCCATGTCCAGGACACAGGGAACGCTACACGAACGTCATGTCCTCCATGTCCAGGACACAGGGAACGCTACACGAACGTCATGTCCTCCATGTCCAGGACACAGGGAACGCTACACGAACGTCATGTCCTCCATGTCCAGGACACAGCCAACGGCAGCTACACCTTCATCATATCCCCCATTTCCAACGGCCACACATACGCCATGTCCCCCATGTCCCCCACGTCACCCATATCCCACATGTCACCCATATCCCACATGTCACCCATATCCCACATGTCACCCATATCCCACATGTCACCCATATCCCACATGTCACCCTTATCCCACATGTCACCCATATCCCCCATGTCACCCATATCCCACATATCACCCATATCCCACATGTCACCCATATCCCACATGTCACCCATATCCCACATGTCACCCATATCCCACATGTCACCCATATCCCCCATGTCACCCATATCCCACATGTCACCCATATCCCCCATGTCACCCATATCCCCCATGTCACCCATATCCCACATGTCACCCATATCCCACATGTCACCCATATCCCACATGTCACCCATATCCCCCATGTCACCCATGTCCCCCATGTCCCCCATGTCACCCATATACCACATGTCACCCATGTCCCCCATGTCCCCCATATCACCCATGTCCCCCATGTCACCCATATCCCCATGTCCCCCATGTCCCCCGTGTCTTCTATGTCCTCCATGTCTCTCATATCACCAATGTCCCCCGTGTCCAGAACACATTAAATGATGTATGTCCTTTGCAGGACGCTACGATCAACCCCCACACCCAGGCTGACTTTCTTGGTGAGTTTACCTTCAGTAGTTTGCCATGGCTTTCTGAAGGAGAAGTCCCAGAGACCGGTGTAAAGTTTACCTTCAGTAGTTTGCCATGGCTTTCTGAAGAAGTCAATGATGACAGGCCACTGACCAGTCTAAGCGTTGATCCCGCTACCACGCCCTCAGCGCACCGGAAGTTTAAATGCTACAACGCTTTTTCCCTTTCGGCCACGTCGGAACATTAAGCCTAGAATTGTTGTTTTATTTACAGGACGTCGTAGTCAACCCCAGCATTGTTTGGTTGTTTGTGATATCTTGGGTAGTTTACGTTCAGTAGTTTGCCATTGTTTCTGAATGGCCTGCACTCATATCATTTTATGAAAACCAGCGCAAAGCGGTCTGCTTCCAAATCGCCCGCAACTGTGTTTCGAACGCATTATACGGGATTACGAATTGCTTAGACTTACAGAAAACAAGTTTAGCGTTCTCCGCAACTCAAAAGTGGAACAATCTTCCACAACACATTAAAGACACCACCAATCCCCATACATACAATCACAACCTATTTGAACACTATCTCGGACACAATATATATTCTCCCTAACAGAATATAATAAAACAAACCCTACCAGGTTTTGTCTCGAGGTATGGTGACCGCCTCGAGTGCTGAGATCCCAGGTTCAAGCCCCGGCGAGGGCCGGGATTTTTTCACGTGGACTTTTGGTAACAAAATTATACTGGACTCTGCGTAGTGAGATCAGACGCCCGTGTGTATTGTTGCGCATGTAAAAAATCCCTTGGCAATTGGAAATCGAAAAAGAGTGGCCTAACGGCGCTGCGCGGGCAACATTTCGAGTTAAAAATCTACCCAAAGTATTTCAGGATCTTCGCTTGTCCTACGGAGTTCGTGCACTGAGTTGAGATTCTCCGCGGTACAGTACATATCCCGTAGCTAGTATACTAACTAGGCATTCTCCTGTCTGTGGTACAGTACATCTCCCGTAGCTAGTATACTAATTATCCTCCTGTCTGTGGTACAGTACATCTCCCGTAGCTAGTATACTAAATAGCCATTCTCCTGTCTGTGGTACAGTACATCTCCCGTAGCTAGTATACTAACTATTCTCCTGTCTGTGGTACGGTACATCTCCCTTAGCTAGTAAACTAGGCATTCTCCTGTCTGTGGTACGGTGCATCACCCTTAGCTAGTAAACTAACTAGGCATTCTCCTGTCTGTGGTACGGTGCATCACCCTTAGCTAGTAAACTAACTAGGCATTCTCCTGTCTGTGGTACGGTGCATCACCTTTAGCTAAGTATATATAACATGTCAATAATTAGCATTAATACATTTACTGATTATTGCCATGGAATGTTTAATCGTCTTAAGCGAATTCCAGTATCTGCAATGGAGTTTTAACAGTAGTTTTTCCTAATCATTCCCATTTAATTTGATGTATAATACAACACGTGTGCTACCATATTAACAACTTTTAAGTCACAATTGTGACACACCACTACTTCCCATTTCCGCCAATCATTTGTTGTGAGGACATACCTACGTTTTCTTTGGTACTGAATGTGTTAACCATTCAAGTAGTATTGAATTGTGCACATTTTTTTTGCACATTTATAACCTCATCGCACACCGAACTACTAGTTTCAGTGCTCAGTTTCCCTTCTCTGTGCTTCCTTCGGCGTGTAGTTACTGGAGACACCGATTCCCTATCTGCCTGTTACACATGCCAGATACAAACTGATTGTAGAAATATTTGACCACATTCTTTTTCGTCCTCCCGTTGATGGACATGAGCCACACCGAGCTACGCACCTCACAGGTCTGTGCCCCACACCTACCTACGCACCTCACAGGTTAGTGTATCCGACTTCGGCATGGTTTGTTTCAGAATTGCGTCCTCTACTCAGACTCCATCCAAGGTATTTCGATCGTCGAGGACTATTCCAAAATCAACCGCCAATTGGTTGGTAAAAATAAACCGGTTGCCATAGCGACACCGTTCATTGCTTGCATCATTCAGTAAGTAGTCTTTTAGCTCACGACATATCAACCTAGAGTCGCATTTGTTCAGTGGTTACGAGTCGCGAACGAATAAACATGGACACCGTTATTGCCTTTCCCGCCAACTGTGGAATTCGTGGTGTTACTCGTTTTCTTCAAACAGAAGGTCAAAGTGCGACCGAGATTCATCGTCGATTGTGTCGTGTGTATGGTGATAACGTTATGAGTGACAGATTTGTATCCTTATAATTTTACCAGGGCATCAGACTTAAAGCCTGCTCTTTGCGATTTCCAACGGCCGTGGAAGTTTTCACGTTCACACCTTGTAGACAGATCTCATGGTTTTATCACTTATTCCAGAAGAGTGACGTATCACAGGAAAAGCAGTGTGTAACTGTAATAGATGCCAACGGTTCTCGACAAAATTCCCAGCCCTATTTTTATTTTAAATTTGTATATCGAACAGCAACTGGGCCACCACCCCAGTCTTGATGTAAAAGCGACCGGTTATTTGAAAACATCAGATTTCCACAAATGTAAAAGCGACCGGTTATTTGAAAACATCACATTTCCACAAATTATCACGTCAATGTGAGGTTCTTAAGGACTTGAACTTCACCGCGACACTGAACTGAGCCCAGACACCTCTGTAGCCAAGGAATCAATTAACAAACCATTAAGTGAGAAAGTAGAACATAAAACCTATATTTACCTACAAGACGAACACCTACCTCCCAGCCGCCGGCCAATTAACAACTTTAACATCATTTGCATACAGCAGTAAGACCACTCCAGTTGTTGGCACATTTAAATGAATTCTCTGTGTTTTCTTATCTTTATTACACCAAGTAACCTTGTGTTAGATCTATCTATCTATCTATCTATCTATCTATCTATCTATCTATCTATCTATCTATCTATCTATCTATCTATCTATCTATCTATCTATCTATCTATCTATCTATCTATCTATCTATCTATCTATCTATCTATCTATCTATCTATCTATCTGTCTGTCTATCTATCTATCTGTCTATCTATCTATCTATCTATCTATCTATCTATCTATCTATCTATCTATCTATCTATCTATCTATCTATCTATCTATCTATCTATCTATCTATCTATCTATCTATCTATCTATCTATCTATCTATCTATCTATCTATCTATCTATCTATCTATCTGCCTGCCTGCCTGCCTGCCTGTCTGTCTGTCTGTCTGTCCGTCCGTCCGTTCGTCCGTCCGTCTGTCTGTCTGTCAGTCAGTCTGTCTGTCTGTCTGTCTTCCACAAGAAATCAAAGACACCACCAAAGAATATACATACAGTTGCAACCTGTTTGAACACTACCTCAGTACAGATTGCATGCCCTAGCCCCCCCCCCTCCCCCATAATAAAAATAATCTCAAACGACAACTAGTATACTAAACATTCCCATATGTATGGTACGTTACACCTTGTCTATGTATTTATAATGACCATGTTAAAATTGCCTAGTGAGTCGTGTATTATTGATTATTTTCCATGCGTTATAATGCATATTGTTCTGTTGTTGTCTAAGATTGGCTTCATAAGTGATGTATGAATGAAATAATGTATGTGAGGAAAGAGAGAAGAAGGGCAGAATGTCAGACGGGCCTGCGTGCATGATTGTTAACCCTTTTTAAATAAAGTGTGTTTCTTCGTTCGTTCGTTCGTTCGTTCCTTTCGTTCTGTCTGTCTGTCTGTCTATCTATCTGGTTCAAGAGATTGGACTAAAACCTGTTGTCAGAAAGTTAAAGATAGTGAAGATAGTGTTCTAAAACCTGTAGTTAGAGAGTTAGAGATAGCGAAGATATTGGTCTAAAACCTGTAGTTAGAGAGTTAGAGATAGCGAAGATATTGGTCTAAATCTGTAGTGAGAGAGTTAGAGATAGCGAAGATATTGGTCTAAAACCTGTAGTTAGAGAGTTAGAGATAGCGTAGATATTGGTCTAAAACCTGTAGTTAGAGAGTTAGAGATAGCGAAGATATTGGTCTAAAACCTGTAGTTAGAGAGTTAGAGATAGCGAAGATATTGGTCTAAAACCTGTAGTTAGAGAGTTAGAGATAGCGAAGATATTGGTCTAAAACCTGTAGTTAGAGAGTTAGAGATAGCGAAGATATTGGTCTAAAACCTGTAGTGAGAGAGTTAGAGATAGCGAAGATATTGGTCTAAAACCTGTAGTTAGAGAGTTAGAGATAGCGAAGATATTGGTCTAAAACCTGTAGTTAGAGAGTTAGAGATAGCGAAGATATTGGTCTAAAACCTGTAGTTAGAGATAGCGAAGATATTGGTCTAACACCTGTAGTTAGAGAGTTAGAGATAGCGAAGATATTGGTCTAAAACCTGTAGTGAGAGAGTTAGAGATAGCGAAGATATTGATCTAAAACCTGTAGTTAGAGAGTTAGAGATAGCGAAGATATTGGTCTAAAACCTGTAGTTAGAGAGTTAGAGATAGTGAAGATAGTGATATAAAACCTGTAGTTAGAGAGTTAGAGATAGTGAAGATAGTGATATAAAACCTGTAGTTAGAGAGTTAGAGATAGTGAAGATAGTGATATAAAACCTGTAGTTAGAGAGTTAGAGATAGTGAAGATAGTGATATAAAACCTGTAGTTAGAGAGTTAGAGATAGTGAAGATAGTGATATAAAACCTGTAGTTAGAGTTAGAGATAGCGAAGATATTGGTCTAAAACCTGTAGTTAGAGAGTTAGAGATAGTGAAGATAGTGATATAAAACCTGTAGTTAGAGAGTTAGAGATAGTGAAGATAGTGATATAAAATCTGTAGTTAGAGAGTTAGAGATAGTGAAGATAGTGATATAAAACCTGTAGTTAGAGAGTTAGAGATAGTGAAGATAGTTATATAAAACCTGTAGTTAGAGAGTTAGAGATAGTGAAGATAGTGATATAAAACCTGTAGTTAGAGAGTTAGAGATAGTGAAGATAGTGATATAAAACCTGTAGTTAGAGAGTTAGAGATAGTGAAGATAGTGATATAAAACCTGTAGTTAGAGAGTTAGAGATAGTGAAGATAGTGATATAAAACCTGTAGTTAGAGAGTTAGAGATAGTGAAGATAGTGATATAAAACCTGTAGTTAGAGAGTTAGAGATAGTGAAGATAGTGATATAAAACCTGTAGTTAGAGAGTTAGAGATAGTGAAGATAGTGATATAAAACCTGTAGTTAGAGAGTTAGAGATAGTGAAGATAGTGATATAAAACCTGTAGTTAGAGAGTTAGAGATAGTCAAGATAGTGATATAAAACCTGTAGTTAGAGAGTTAGAGATAGTGAAGATAGTGATATAAAACCTGTAGTTAGAGAGTTAGAGATAGTGAAAATAGTGTTCTAAAACCTGTAGTTAGAGAGTTAGAGATAGTGAAGATAGTGTTCTAAAACCTGTAGTTAGAGAGTTAGAGATAGTGAAGATAGTGTTCTAAAACCTGTAGTTAGAGAGTTAGAGATAGTGAAGATAGTGTTCTAAAACCTGTAGTTAGAGAGTTAGAGATAGTGAAGATATTGTTCTAAAACCTGTAGTTAGAGAGTTAGAGATAGTGAAGATATTGTTCTAAAACCTGTAGTTAGAGAGTTAGAGATAGTGAAGATAGTGTTCTAAAACCTGTAGTTAGAGAGCTTGAGATAGTGAAGATAGTATTCTAAAACCTGTAGTTAGAGAGCTTGAGATAGTGAAGATAGTATTCTAAAACCTGTAGTTAGAGAGCTTGAGATAGTGAAGATAGTGTTCTAAAACCTGTAGTTAGAGAGTTAGAGCTAGTGAAGATAGTGATATAAAACCTGTAGTTAGAGAGTTAGAGCTAGTGAAGATAGTGATATAAAACCTGTAGTTAGAGAGTTAGAGATCGTAAGCCCTGCACAAGACCACACCAATTGCACGCTGCACGATTGCAAGAGTCACAGCACTGTGTCAGCACCCACGTCCTGCACACCCTGTGTGGAGAGCTTACCAGCAGGATGGGAAGCAGAATGTTGTTCTCCTACCAGGACGGAGCTATATCAGCACTAGCTCTATTTCCTTACGCTCGCACCAGAATCAGCGTCTCCACTGTAAAATCAAAGCACCCTTTCATACGCCTCCAGGCCCATTGGGTATACATACTCGACTGGTCATATGGTCAGTATTATGCTGGAACCTTTACTTCCCAAAATATATCCAGGTACGCAATTTCAGCTGGACGATCTGGAAGAGTTCTTAGTTTATACTTCTTAGTTTTGTAATAGTATACCACAACAAGCAATGATGTACAGACCCAATGGAAGCAGAGGAAGAGCCCGACCACGCCAACGATGGACGCAGGGAATAACAAGAGTCCATGGGAATATTGATACATGAAGCCCATAAGCGGGCACTCTCCCGCTGTTTATACTTCACATCGACACCGAAAGGTACAATAGGAGCCTGATGAGATGAGATGCGATCTGGGAGACTATGTCAAGTTTTTAAAAACAAAAAAACACAAAACAAAAAAAAACAAAAAACAAAAAAATGGATTCCGGCTGGATGCGGATCTGCAACCTGGTCGACAGTCGAGTGGTAATCACTACCTTATGCCGATTACCTACAACAGCATATATCAGCACAACTGATGTTATGATGTTGTTTTCGCCAACGCCAGCAGTAGTCACGGCTGTACAACCACACAGACACGACTGACAACTCTCACGATTCACTATCCTGCTAGCAATAATAATCAGTTCGTCGCTACTGCTGACGCTCCCTTCCAGAATTGGTGGCCCCAAAAAATATTGGTCGAAGGAAAAAGACACTTCCAACAAAAGCAATTTTCTGCAACTGAATGTGGTGCAAAAAATACAAAGAACGCGCCACAAAAGACACTCATATGTGGCCTGGTTCATGTGCTTGTCTAGTCTGCAAGTATGACCAAAATATCAGCGTGATTCTGAAACCGATACGGTATCTACGAGTCAGGAACCACATATTGTATGGCCTCCTGGGGATGTGAACTTATGTCTTCAGAAATACAAGTACTGCGTTTTGATTCCGTGCTGTTGAAACTGGGTGCGAACTGGAGCCCTATTCGCCGACAACGGTGTCCGGTTTCATGTCTTCATTTGCAAGTTGCCATTGTCGTCGGGGGTTGTTAGTTGTTTGCGAATGCGCTGATGCTGCCATTTTGTGTTTGTCGTAAATTGTGGCCCCTGTGTGACAGGCGAAATTGTCTCCACTTTGTGGAGTTGGTCACGTGAAGGCAGTTCAGTAAGTTGTTGGTGTGGATCTGTGGGTCCATGGGTCGGGGTAGTGAACGCAGTTCAGTAAGTTGTGGGTGTGGGTTGGGGTAGTGAACGGAATTTAATAAGTTGTGGGTGTGGGTCTGTGGGTTGGGGTAGTGAACTCACTTCAGTAAGTGATGGATGTGGCGTGGAGTAATGAACTCACTTCAGTAAGTTGTGGGTGTGGGTCTGTGGGTTGGGGTAGCGAACTCACTTCAGTAAGTGGTGGATGTGGCGTGGAGTAATGAACTCACTTCAGTAAGTTGTGAGTGTGGGTCTGTGGGATGGGGTAGTGAACTCACTTCAGTAAGTGGTGGATGTGGCGTGGAGTAATGAACTCACTTCAGTAAGTTGTGGGAGTGGGTCTGTGGGTTGGGGTAGTGAACTCACTTCAGTAAGTGGTGGATGTGGCGTGGAGTAATGAACTCACTTCAGTAAGTTGTGGGTGTGAGTCTGTGGGTTGGGGCAGTGAAGGCAGTTCAGTAAGTTGTGGGTGTGGAGTGGGGTAGTGAAGTCACTTCAGTAAGTTGTGGTTGTGGAGTGGGGTAGTGAAGTCACTTCAGTAAGTTGTGGGTGTGGGTCTGTGGGTTGGAGTAGTGAAGGCAGTTTAGTAAGTTGTGGGTGTGGGTCTGTGGGTTGGAGTAGTGAAGTCACTTCAGTAAGTTGTGGGTGTGGGTCTGTGGGTTGGAGTAGTGAAGTCACTTCAGTAAGTTGTGGGTGTGGGTCTGTGGGTTGGAGTAGTGAAGTCACTTCAGTAAGTTGTGATTGTGGAGTGGGGTAGTGAAATCACTTCAGTAAGTTGTGGGTGTGGGTCTGTGGGTTGGAGTAGTGAAGTCACTTCAGTAGGTTGTGGGTGTGGAGTGGGGTAGTGAAGTCACTTCAGTAGGTTGTGGGTGTGGAGTGGGGTAGTGAAGTCACTTCAGTAAGTTGTGGTGTGGGTCTGTGGGTTGGAGTAGTGAAGTCACTTCAGTAAGTTGTGGGTGTGGGTCTGTGGGTTAGAGTAGTGAAGTCACTTCAGTAAGTTGTGGTTGTAGAGTGGGGTAGTGAAGTCACTTCAGTAAGTTGTGGGTGTGGGTCTGTGGGTTGGAGTAGTGAAGTCACTTCAGTAGGTTGTGGGTGTGGAGTGGGGTAGTGAAGTCACTTCAGTAAGTTGTGGGTCTGTGGGTTGGAGTAGTGAAGTCACTTCAGTAAGTTGTGGGTGTGGGTCTGTGGGTTGGAGTAGTGAAGTCACTTCAGTAAGTTGTGATTGTGGAGTGGGGTAGTGAAGTCACTTCAGTAAGTTGTGGGTGTGGGTCTGTGGGTTGGAGTAGTGAATTCACTTCAGTAGGTTGTGGGTGTGGAGTGGGGTAGTGAAGTCACTTCAGTAGGTTGTGGGTGTGGAGTGGGGTAGTGAAGTCACTTCAGTAAGTTGTGGTGTGGGTCTGTGGGTTGGAGTAGTGAAGTCACTTCAGTAAGTTGTGGGTGTGGGTCTGTGGGTTGGAGTAGTGAAGTCACTTCAGTAAGTTGTGGTTGTGGAGTGGGGTAGTGAAGTCACTTCAGTAAGTTGTGGGTGTGGGTCTGTGGGTTGGAGTAGTGAAGTCACTTCAGTAGGTTGTGGGTGTGGAGTGGGGTAGTGAAGTCACTTCAGTAGGTTGTGGGTGTGGAGTGGGGTAGTGAAGTCACTTCAGTAAGTTGTGGTTGTGGGTCTGTGGGTTGGAGTAGTGAAGTCACTTCAGTAAGTTGTGGGTGTGGGTCTGTGGGTTGGAGTAGTGAAGTCACTTCAGTAAGTTGTGGGTGTGGAGTGGGGTAGTGAAGTCACTTCAGTAAGTTGTGGTTGTGGAGTGGGGTAGTGAAGTCACTTCAGTAAGTTGTGGGTGTGGGTCTGTGGGTTGGAGTAGTGAAGTCACTTCAGTAAGTTGTGGGTGTGGAGTGGGGTAGTAAAGTCACTTCAGTAAGTTGTGGGTGTGGGTCTGTGGGTTGGAGTAGTGAAGGCAGTTCAGTAAGTTGTGGGTGTGGAGTGGGGTAGTGAAGTCACTTCAGTAAGTTGTGGGTGTGGAGTGGGGTAGTGAAGTCACTTCAGTAAGTTGAGGGTGTAGAGTGGGGTAGTAAAGTCACTTCAGTAAGTTGTGGATGTGGGTCTGTGGGTTGGGGTAGCGAAGGAAGTTCAGAAACTTGTGGGTGTGGGTTAGTGGGTGTGAGTGTGTGGGTGTGAGTCTGTGGGTGTGGGTGTTGGTCTGTGGGTCTGGGTCTGTGGGTCTGGGTCTGTGGAAGGAAGTTCAGAACGTAAACTTTTATAGTAAATCACAAACGGTCATGTACAGGAAATAAAACCAACTGGCTATACCTGGTTAATATATCTGGCTAATATATCTGGCTAATATATCTGGCTAATATATCTGGCTAATATATCTGGCTAATATATCTGGCCAATATATCTGGCCTATATATCTGACTAATATATCTGGCTAATATATCTGGCTAATATTTCTGGCAAATATCAGGCTAATATAACAATTTATGTGCCTGACCTTAGTCTAGAATATGTTTGAATGATATATCTGGCTAATATATCTGACTAATATATCTGACTAATATATCTGACTAATATATCTGACTAATATTTCTGACTAATATGTCTGGCTAATATATCTGGCTAATATATCTGACTAATATATCTGACTAATATATCTGACTAATATATCTGGCTAATATATCTGACTAATATGTCTGGCTAATATATCTGGCTAATATATCTGGCTAATATATCTGGCTAATATATCTGGCTAATATATCTGACTAATATATCTGGCTAATATATCTGGCTAATATAACAATACACATTTCTGATTTTAGTCTAGAATATGTGTGAGAACAAGCCCCAAAGCAGAACCCTTCCGTGGGACTGTAGTGTATTAGGTCTATTACATTTGTAGGCCTGAGCGCACGGGGGATAATGTGACTAGTTCCTTTCCCCTCTGTATGGGACCACTGGCTCAGGTGTCGAACCTTCGTCTGACCATGTCCATGACGTTATTTGACTAACTTCCTAACAATTACACATTTTTAATAGATCGGAGAGGCTGGTGGACTAGTCAGACCTTTGAGAATTGATCGAATCTGGACACGGTTTAATAGCACGACTTCTCCAAGTCTGAACTCTGAGCACCAGATTTCGTCGTCCAGCTACTGAGCTGGGTTTTTGGTGAGACGCTGTGAGCTGTGGATTTCTCCATGTTCTGACTCTCTGGACCATGTTACGTCGTCCAGCTACTGAGCTGGGATGTTTGGTGAGACGCTGTGAGCTGTGGATTTCTCCATGTTCTGACTCTCTGGACCATGTTACGTCGTCCAGCTACTGAGCTGGGTTTTTGGTGAGACGCGGTGAGCTGTGGATTTCTCCATGTTCTGACTATCTGGACCATGTTACGTCGTCCAGCTACTGAGCTGGGTTTTTGGTGAGACGCGGTGAGCTGTTGATTTCTCCATGTTCTGACTATCTGGACCATGTTACGTCGCCCAGCTACTGAGCTGGGTTTTTGGTGAGACGCGGTGAGCTGTGGATTTCTCCATGTTCTGACTATCTGGACCATGTTACGTCGTCCAGCTACTGAGCTGGGTTTTTGGTGAGACGCGGTGAGCTGTGGATTTCGTGCGAAATGCTTTTTGTTGTTTCAATGTTGACTGTGGTGAAATGTAGATTCAGAAAATAGCGGACGGTTAGTTGTCCGGCATTCCTAGCGGTTACCTCATGCGATAATGCTTGTGCTTGTTGGACGTCTGTCTATTGTCGGTGCTCTGGCGATTTTGGTTGTCCAAGTAACTATTTACTTTACAGTGTCACCTGAGATAGTGATGGCCATTTCGTGTGGTATTTCTCCGGCACAGTAACGCAGCAACTATAGGGCGACCCGTTGCTGTGAAGATTGAACCATACGACTAAAACTACTACAATAAACGAGAAAAGGGCGCGAGATCAGACCCGGTGATGCGAGAATAATACGATAATCCGACAGGAAAATTATGTTGACTGCTTTTGTCAACTTTCAGATCAAGAAACCGTGGCGGATCTAAACCATTGCCTGGAAAACGTCGACGGCAGACGAAAGTCAGTTCTATGAACATTATTGTGAGGTTTATGGTGAACATTTACATATCTTAAAATAATTATGTCGCCTGTACTGTTCAAAGATACACCCATAACCCCTGTATATGCTTACGCACATTGTCCTGGTGTTCATATAAAACATTTCCATTTGAACAAGGAACAAAATAAATGACAAAATAATTCTCAAATTGAGACGGAACCAAATGAACGACAAAATAATTATCAAACTTGCGACCGTGTCTCGCCATGGTTCCGGGCGGTGTCTATGAAAACAGAGTCACCAGAAAATAAAACCTGCATAATGGTATTAAAGTTAATCTACAGAAACATTTAATATTCTAAGTTAGTTTGTTAAATTCTCATCAAATTCAACTCTGTTTTAAAAGAGCATCCGTTAATTAGAATTTAAGAGTGAGGTGGTTTCTAACGTGTCGAATGGAGAGTCACTTTTCTTGCCTGAGACTTCATTACTCGGTAGTCAATGACGCGTGACGAACACTAAAGTGTAGGTATAAAGACGGGTTGACAGTCAGATGAGTGCATGGCTGATTGCCTTCTTGTCCCCCGTGGCTTCGGTTGTTTTGACTATGTTTGATCTCTGCATTGTGTCATCTTGTTCCGTGCGCCGTTCATTGGTTCACGTCTGCTGAAATTATTTTATAATACACCTGTAAGTTGTCTTCTGTTGTCGGTGTTTGACATTATCTTCGGGTTCAGTACAGCAATACACACAATACACATTTACATAAGTTTATTCACTGGCCGATCTGGTCTAGTCTTTCCTCTTCTAGCCAGAGATGCAGAGGTGTACAGCCTGGTTAAATCTTTCTTCTGTTAACCTGGCATGTAGAGGTACCTTACAGTCTTGTTTAGTCTTTCCTCTTCTACCCTGGGATGTAGAGGTACCTTACAGTCTTGTTTAGTATGTCTCTTCTACCCTGGGATGTAGAGGTACCCTACAGTCTTGTTTAGTCTGTCCTCTTCTACCCTGGGATGTAGAGGTACCTTACAGTCTTGTTTAGTCTGTCTCTTCTACCCTGGGATGTAGAGGTACCTTACAGTCTTGTTCAGTATTTCCTCTTCTACCCTGGGATGTAGAGGTACCTTACAGTCTTGTTTAGTCTGTCCTCTTCTACCCTGGGATGTAGAGGTACCTTACAGTCTTGTTTAGTCTGTCCTCTTCTACCCTGGGATGTAGAGGTACCTTACAGTCTTGTTTAGTCTGTCCTCTTCTACCCTGGGATGTAGAGGTACCTTACAGTCTTGTTTAGTCTGTCCTCTTCTACCCTGGGATGTAGAGGTACCTTACAGTCGTGTTTAGTCTATCCTCTTCTACCCTGGGATGAACATTTATGGTAAATCCGGCTCTAATCAATCCGCTTTTCTCCGTGATATAGATAAATCCATTGATTCTGGTCCGATCTTAAGGTTGTAGTTCAAAGCTAAGGAGCTAATATAGGTCTGGTCCCATCTGGCACAGTCCTGCACCGCAGAACAACCAGCCTCCTACCTAGAGCTTCCAACAAGGAATAACCCCCGGAGCTCCAGCGACAAGCCAATTTTGTGTCCGGTTAAACCGAACTCTCGGTCTCAACGACAAAGTCAATTTCGTCTCCGGTTAAACCGAACTCTCGGTCTCAACGACAAAGTCAATTTCGTCTCCGGTTAAACCGAATTCTCGGTCTCAACGACAAAGTCAATTTCGTCTCCGGTTAAACCGAACTCTCGGTCTCAACGACAAAGTCAATTTCGTCTCCGGTTAAACCGAACTCTCGGTCTCAACGACAAAGTCAATTTCGTCTCCGGTTAAACCGAACTCTCGGTCTCAACGACAAAGTCAATTTCGTCTCCGGTTAAACCGAACTCTCGGTCTCAACAACAAAAACCGAAAACAAACCCACGACGGTCAGAGCAACATGACTACTTCAGACTCGTGATCACAGCGATGATGTATCATTACCTTCTCTTCTACCCTGACATGTATCATTACCTTCTCTTCTACCCTGACATGTATCATTACCTTCTGTTCTACCTTGACATGTATCATTACCTTCTGTTCCACCTTGACATGTATCATTACCTTCTGTTCCACCTTGACATGTATCATTACCTTCTGTTCCACCTTGACATGTATCATTACCTTCTGTTCTATCCTGCCATGTATCATTACCTTCTCTTCTACCCTGACATGAATCATTACCTTCTCTACTACCCTGACATGTATAATTACCTTCTGTTCTATCCTGCCATGTATAATTACCTTCTGTTCTATCCTGCCATGTATCATTACCTTCTGTTCCACCCTGACATGAATCATTACCTTCTCTACTACCCTGACATGTATCATTACCTTCTCTACTACCCTTACATGCATAATTACCTTCTGTTCTATCCTGTCATGTATAATTACCTTCTGTTCTATCCTGCCATGTATCATTACCTTCTGTTCTATCCTGCCATGTATAATTACCTTCTGTTCTATCCTGCCATGTATAATTACCTTCTGTTCTATCCTGCCATGTATCATTACCTTCTCTTCTACCCTGACATGAATCATTACCTTCTCTACTACCCTGACATGTATAATTACCTTCTGTTCTATCCTGCCATGTATCATTACCTTCTGTTCTACCCTGGCATATATAATTATCCGATGTTCTACTCGAATTTCGTGCTAGCTCCATTAGTGTGAGACCTCACACCTGTAGTTCACAGTTACCTGAATGCACCGCTAGCACCATCAATATGAGACTTGACCCCTGTGGTTCACATTTAATTGAATGTACCGCTAGCTGCATTAATATGAGTCTTGACCCCAATGGTTTACAGTTACTTGAATGTCCCACTAGCTATATCAATGTGAGACTTGACCCCTGTGGTTAAAAGTTACCTGAATGCCCCGCTATGGCCATGGCGAAAGTAGCGTTTAGCAAGATGAAAAAAACATTCTGACCAATAAAAAGATGTCAATTGAAACGAGAAAAAGAGTGTTGGGGGGATACATAGAGCCTATTCTTTTGTATGGATGTGAAACTTGGACAATGTGCAGTCAAGCTGAAAAACATCTGATGGCTGCAGAAATGTGGTTTCTGAGGAAAATGCAAAGAATACCATGGACAGACAGAAAACCAATGACCAAGTACTACAGGAGACAAATGAATATCGTAAACTGATTAGAGAAATTAGACGTAGACAGTCAAAAGTTTTTGGACATGTTATGAGAAGACATGGATTGGAGAACTTGGTGACAACTGGCAAGATCGAAGGGAACACACCAAGAGGAAGACCGAGAGGAAAATACCTGGATGGCTTGGCCACATGGCATGGACGAGATAGGAACACTGAGCTGATCCACGACACTGGTGATCGAGTGAAATGGCGAGTCATGACCGCCCACGCTTTCCGGCATGGCACATGATTGATTGATTGAATGCCCCGCTAGCTCCATCAATGTGAGACTCGTGTCTGATCATAAAGATTGTCAGATAATGACTATCATTCACAACCTAATGTGTTTACAATTCTCTTCTTAACTATCATTCTCAACAACACTTTTACTGATGAATACACACGATGGTGACGATAACGAAACGAACAGCGACAATAACAAAACAAGGCAGGTGATCTGCTCATCGGTGGCACAATACCTGGGCACATTAACATCAAATTCTCCTGCTGCTTCTGCATGTCATGGTTGAAAGAATTATACATCTAGGCGCCATTTTGTTTTTTGGTCCCAAGGTATGATGGCTGGCTGTCCTTAAGTGCTCAATTAACGGTGCAGCGGTCGGGGTGACACTCGGTGAAATTCCAACACAGGAGACGAAGAATAGGTCAGCTTGACTAGAATACGATCACAGGTAACAAAACAGACGTTGCGGCCAAAGCCTTGGTCAGTGCACTTACAACAGACACACACCGATACAACTGTAAAGAATACTTTACAGGGGACACACACACACACACATACACACACCACACACACACACACACACACACACACACACACACACACACACACACGCACGCACGCACGCACACACACACACACACGAGGGTAAATTAATAAGTAAGTCACAAATGGCTGTAGAAATATAACTAAATATGATAACAACTTGAAACCAGTTTATTTGTATACATACTTTGTCCCTTTATTTCTCAACATAATTCCACCAACATTGATGCACTTATCCCATAGTTTTATCAGTCCTCCCAAACCGACTGCATAGATCTGCGTGCCCTGTTCTCATTTACCTGCCATCCCACAGAACTGTGTGATTTACTTATTGACTCGCCCTCGTAACGTTTTCTACCCAACTATGCACCGCTTTACTGGAAATCGCTAGGGGCTAAGTCCACTGAAAACCCACCTTGGCGGGAGACATTTCGCGAATGACGCCGAAGTTGAATGTGAAGTGAAAACATGGTTTAGAAAACAGAGCACGCAGTTATATGCAGCCGGTTTGAGAGCACTGATAAAACGATGGGACAAGTTCATCAATGTAGGTGGAAATTATGTTGAAATCACGTGATCGAGGAGAAAACAGAGCACGCAGTTCTATGCAGCCAGTTTAAGAGAACTGATAAAACAATGGGATAAGTTCATCAATGTTTGTGGAAATTATGTTAAGAAATAAAGGGACAATGTATGTATACAAATAAACTGGTTTCAAGTTGTTATCATATTTAGTTATTCTTCTACAGCCATTTGTGACTTACTTATTAACTTACAAGTTACTCATCTGTTTCTTTGTAATGGATTTGACATGTGTGTGGTCACATACCGCGTGTATGTGGGATGACATTGGGCACATCACACGTCCATTTGTGTTTGTTGAATACAACATGATCTCAGCCACCACTATCTTCAACAACTATAGATACTGTATTCTCATCATGCAGGTGTCCCCGGGAAAGGGATCCCAAGTTGGGGAATACAGGGCCATATTTCCGAGCCATGGCCCGCAGTATGCAGTCCAGGATTTGACTTTCAAATCTAGTCAATCAATCAATCAATCATGTGCCATGCCGGAAAGCGTGGGCGGTCATGATTCGCCATTTCACTCGATCACCAGAGTCGTGGATCAGCTCAGTGTTCCTGTCTCGTCCATGCCATGTGGCCAAGCCATCCAGGTATTTTCCTCTCGGTCTTCCTCTTGGTCTGTTCCCCTCGATCTTGCCAGCTGTCACCAAGTTCTCCAGTCCATTTCTTCTCATAACATGTCCAAAAAATTTTGACTGTCTACGTCTAATTTCTCTAATCAATCTACGATTTTCATTTGTCTCTTGTAGTACTTGGTCATTGGTTTTTCTATCTGTCCATGGTATTCTTTGCATTTTCCTCAGAAACCACATTTCTGCAGCCATCAGATGTTTTTCAGCTTGACTGCACATTGTCCAAGTTTCACATCCATACAAAAGAACAGGTTCTATGTATCCCCTCAACACTCTTTTTCTCGTTTCAATTGACATCATTTTATTGGTCAGAATGTTTTTCATCAAATCTAGTAGACCACAAAAAAGAAAACCCGGAGTCGTTTCACGTGGTTAATCACACCAACCACGATGTGTGGGGCGGAGGTTCGTATTGTCAACTGAAACATGGCTGTCGTGGTTGCTATCGCCGGCCTCAAATGTGCCTGTTGATTACTTGGTCCCGTCGGGAAATTATAGCACGACATAAAACAAATGTGCCTGTTGATTACTTGGTCCCGTCGGGAAATTATAGCACGACATAAAACAAATGTGCCTGTTGATTACATAGTACCGTCGGGAAGTTAGAGCACGACATAAAACAAATGTGCCTGTTAATTACATGGTACCGTCGGGAAGTTATAGCACAACATAAAACAAATGTGCGTGTTGATTACATGGTACCGTCGGGAAGTTATAGCACAACATAAAACAAATGTGCCTGTTGATTACTTGGTCCCGTCGGGAAATTATAGCACAACATAAAACAAATGTGCCTGTTGATTACTTGGTCCCGTCGGGAAATTATAGCACAACATAAAACAAATGTGCCTGTTGATTACTTGGTCCCGTCGGGAAATTATAGCACAACATAAAACAAATGTGCCTGTTGATTACTTGGTCCCGTCGGGAAATTATAGCACGACATAAAACAAATGTGCCTGTTGATTACATGGTACCGTCGGGAAATTATAGCACGACATAAAACAAATGTGCCTGTTGATTACTTGGTCCCGTCGGGAAATTATAGCACGACATAAAACAAATGTGCTTGTTGATTACTTGGTCCCGTCGAGAAATTATAGCACGACATAAAACAAATGTGTCTGTTGATTACTTGGTCCCGTCGGGAAGTTAGAGCACGACATAAATCAAATGAGTGCCCAGTGTAATCTAAGCATTGATTGTTGTAAGTTCAAGCACGGATCGTGTCATGGTAGCACAAGGAAATCTGGAGTAGTTCACCCTACAGGTCTCAACACCCAACACCTTGGTACAGGCAATCGTTTGGTTGTACTGTGGGTGTGGTCAACATCAAGCGGGTCAAGAACATGGACACGCTGTGTTCGTAAAGTGTAGCAGTAAACGGTAATGAGATGTGCATTTGCTCAGCCATTCATTGTGATAGAGGTTATTGCACTGGCCCCCGCCAATACAGAGATCCCCTAGTCGATCCCCAGGGATGTTATTAAAATAATTTGTTTCGACTTTTGCAGCTCTGGGATCGACCCTTCCTCAGTGAAATCACGTGATCAGACTACTTCAACACCAATCTTTGGATCCTCCTTAATGATGATGCTGATGATAACATGGTTCAGTGAACTCAAGTGATCAGCCAGCTTAAACACCATTCTTCTGACTATACCATAATAATGAGGTCAGGTGACAGGAAGATTCTCACAACAATGAATTCCCTTCAGAAAGAAATGGCTGCTGTTATCCGCAGTATGTCGCCATCAACCCCAACCCCAGGTTTAATTACTAGGCAAGGTTTCTTACTGTAGTTTGCCAATGCTTTCTAAGTGAGCGGTCACAGTTGAAGTCCAGATGACTGGTGTCAGGAGGGAACCCTCGACCTTGCCATCAGCGGACCGGAAGTTCAAGTGTAAGCGCGTTAATTCTCATGGACACGCAGACGGTCGTTTTCCCCTAGTGAACCTGAACACAGAAGCCAGAAACAAGAGTCTGCACGATTTATTGCCCGGCATATTTCGTTACATCTCGTCAGGCGCAGACTGCAGAATTATACCATGTGATCGTTCAGAAAGATGGGGATACCCAGATACTGACAAAAGAGGAGATGAATTGGAGGACTGGGAAATAGACACACCGAGCTTCTACTCCAGAAGATGGCTTACCACTTCTACTCCAGACTTAGCTTTCTGCACAGGAGACATCCTCCACAAAATCAATCGCCATGTGCTGGACCAATTAGCAGGTAGTGACCACAGACCAATCAAGCTTGTAATGAATATGGAGTATGTTCCACAGGAGCAAAAGCCCTTGCCCCGCTGGAACTACAAACGAGCAGATTGGGACAGATTTGCCATACTAACAGACAAATATTGTGAAAACATAAATACACGATATGGCAACATAAAGCAAATGGTGGAAAGTCTAAACAGAGCGATAATACAGGCAGCCAATGAGTCCATTCCTAGAGGAGCGAGGAAAAATTACAAACCATACTGGACTGAAGAACTACAAAGTTTGGAGGACAAAGTTGAAGATGCCAGGAAGACAGCAGAGAGAGAACAAACAATTGAAGCGAACGTCTCTCTCAAAGCCATCTCAGCAAAATATAAAAGAACAGTAAATCAAACAACAAGAGATTGTTGGAGGGAAAAAACAGAAAACCTGAATTTTGACAGGGATGGAAGCAAACTATGGAAACTAGTGAAAGCCATGAACAATGAAGGGCCTAGAAACAAACAAATAACAATTAAACAAGGAAATGCCTTGCTTACAGGAAAAAAGGCTGCAAATGCACTAATGGAACACTATGCAAATGCAAACCACATTGATATTACAACCGAACAGAAGAAAGCAATCAAAGACAAACAGATACATCATAGAAATACAGAGACAGCAGCAGAATATATGATGGCAAATCTAACAATGAAAGAAATGGAACAGGCAATGAATACCCTAAAAAAGAAGAAATCACCAGGAAAGGATGGAATCACAAATGAAATGCTAATAGGACTAGGCACCAAGGCAAAGAAGAAACTACTAGCAGTCCTAAATAACAGCTGGAAGAGAGGAATAGTCCCACAGGCATGGAAGGAAGCTATACTAATACCAGTCCCAAAGAAAGGAAAAGACCTGGAAGAACCAAATGGCTATCGACCTATCAGTCTACTTAGCTGTGTAGGAAAATTAATGGAACGCATTATCAATGGCAGGCTAACATGGCATCTGGAAGAAAACAAACTCTTAACACCACACCAAACAGGATTCAAAAAGTACAGATCCACTGAAGATCAAATAACCTATATAGCTCAGGAAATGGAGGATGCTTTCCAAGAGGAAAAGCACACACTAGCAGTCTGGGTAGATTTAGAAAAAGCATTTGATAAAGTATGGAAGGAAGGACTGAAAGTAAAACTGCAAAACATGCATGTTTGTGGAAAAATGTATAAATGGATCAGCCACTACCTTGAGAACAGAACTGCCAGGACAAAAGTACAAGGACAAACAAGCAAAATGATGCTGTTGGAGCAAGGTGTCCCCCAAGGAGGAGTTCTTTCACCAACATTATTCCTAGCATATATAAATGATATCACAGATAATTTTCCAGCCAGAGTACACACATCCTCCTTTGCAGATGACCTAGCCATATGGACATCTGAAGAATATATTAGTACAGCTAACAGCAGAATACAGCAAGCCTTATTAGCGCTAGAGGACTGGTCAAAATCATGGCTAGTGAAGATAAGTGAGGAGAAAACAACATGCACAGTGTTCTCCCTCTCAAATAAAACTCAGCAACCTAAGCTGGTATTGAATGGAAAAATATTGCGCCATGAAGAAAATCCAAACTATCTAGGAGTCACCTTTGATCGTCGCCTGACATGGAAGACACAGGTTGAGAAAAATCGAACAAGAGCAAGGCAGAGAATGGCAATCATGAAAAAGCTTGCTGGTACAACATGGGGAGCAGATGAGAAAGTTCTCAAGAAGTTATATACTGGACGGGTGAGGCCAGTACTGGAATATGGCATTGCAGCTTGGGCAACAGCAGCTAAGTCAAACTTTAACAAAATAAGTAGAGTCCAAAACCAAGGAATGCGAATCATAACTGGAAGCCTGAAGACAACGCCTATTAATGAACTAGAAAAGATCACTTGTTTACAACCAATGCAGGATAGAAGAGATAGCAGAGCCCAGCAACAAGCAGAAAAATTTAGAAGATTGACAGACCACCCTATGTATAACAGATTTAATGGTTTTGGAAAGGGAAGACTGAAGCGTAGCAACTTTGTAGAAACTGCAAAACGAAGGATTAGGGCAGATCCTATACTTAACATATCAACAGTCACGCCCATTTACAATGCACACAAGTTCCCAGCTTGGAGACAGCAGCAACTGCCTGAGATGATAGAAAACATTCCTGGTATTGAGAAAAAGAACACTCAGCATGATACCGAAAGAAGAGAAATAACCCTAAACTACATAAAAGAACATTACCCAAGCAGGAATTGGACCCATGCATATACAGATGGATCAGCCAAAAATTCAATAGAGAATGGAGGAGGGGGAATTCTCCTAAATTTAAAAAATGGAGTTAAAAAAACACATTCAATGGCAACTGGAAAATTTTCAAGTAACTTCAAAGCGGAGGTAGAGGCTCTGAAAACTGCAGCAGAAATGCTCCTGATGGAGGAAAATAAAGAGAAGCAAATAGCTATCTTCACAGATGCAAAGTCAGCTGTCTCAATACTGAAGAGCAATAACAGCACAGAACTAGCTGACCTAAGAGCAGTACTCCATGGTCTATGCCAGAAATCCAAAAAAGTTGTAATACAGTGGATCCCATCACATTGCAGTATACCTGGAAACGAAGAGGCTGACAGACTGGCAAAAGAGGGCGGACGACTACCACAGCCTGACATAGACATAACCTATAATGAGGCAAAGAGGTTGATAAAAAGCACTTATAGAACCAAATGGGAATCAGAGCATCCAGGCCATCAGAAGGATGATGCATATTACAAACTCGACTGAAGAGAACAAGTAGCAATCTTCAGACTCTGCACAGGACATAACAGGCTGAAATACCACTTGTTCAATAAACTAAAGATAGGAGATACCGATGAATGTAATTGTAGAACTGGAAAAATGACAGCAAAACATTTGCTGCAGGATTGCCCAACGTATGCAGAACAGAGAAAGATATTTTGGCCCACACCTGCTTCATTTGAGGACAAGCTCTATGGAGATATCAACAAGCTCAAGTTGACCGCAGCTTACTTTAACTACATACAGGTTGACATTTAAAGGTGCATGAAGACCCAGAGGCATGAAATGGAATATTGCTTTGATAGCAAATCCATTATGTGGAAAGTCCAAATCGAAAGCTCGCTGTGTGGGCTTCATAAAAGGTGGAAAAGTGTCCTAGTGGCACAAAATGGAATATTGCTTGGATAGCAAATCCATTACGTGGAAAGTCCGAATCAAAAGCCCATTGTGTGGGCTTCATAAAAGGTGGAAAAGTGTCCTAGTGGCATGAAATGGAATATTGCTTGGATAGCAAATCCATTACGTGGAAAGTCTGAATCAAAAGCTCACTATGTGGGCTTCATAAAAGGTGGAAAAGTGTCCTAGTGGCATGAAATGGAATATTGCTTGCATAGCAAATCCACTACGTGGGAAGTCCGAATCGAAAGCTCACTGTGTGGATGTCATCTGCAGACTGCATACTTCTGGTTTCCGGAAGAACAGCCTCTGGTGAACGGAAGGCCCAATATACAGAAGTGAGGCTAAGCAGCCATGTGCAGGACGTGACGATTCCTTGGGTGAGCCCAGTACCAGAGCGCTATGTATCGGCTCTGCAAGTATGGAAGCCTCCTTGGATGGCGGGGAATGCCCATGGTCTGCCCCTGCCTTCCCTTGAGGGCTGACCAGGATCTTTGGCTGTTCTATATGGGCCAGCTGGGATGGGGGATAACACCACAACAGTGAGCGTCAAACGTCCTAAGAAACCCCCGGGAAGGTTAACCCGGTCAACAAATGCCAGCAGAAGTCGGATGTGTCGGCCTAACGCGCAAGAACGCAGCTCTGCTGTAAACAGGCACAACGCAATCACATCCGGAAAAAAAACTCCGGATGATCGCAGAAGAAGAAGAAGAATACCATGTGATGTGAATAGATAGATCATATTTTGACTGAAATTCAACACTCATATAGTCGCTGATACTGTTTTAATGTGAGGCATGTGTTATCCCAACGGTAATCACAAGGTTACTATGAAGTCTTTAAGGCTGCATAAACCAGGTTTCAGAAACCTAATTGTTAAGGCCTAAGCGTATTTGAGAAATAAATTATTGTCCGTCAAATACAGTGTAAGACTCCTTGTGTTATCTATAGGAGAAGATTGGTCCGCTTGTGGAGATAAACGAGTGCAGTCACAACGATCCTGTCGTGATCAAACGAAAGCAAAAACACACTGTTGAGTGTTTACAGCAGCTCGACTCAATTAAGTTATCCCCAACAATGAAAACAAATTAGCCCCAGATCAGATATCAGCTCGTCTTGATGGCGGTAATGGGGACATCAACACACGACTCGCCTGACAGATTACATCTAGGTCGGGTGTGTCTCGCCAGACTGACAGATACCCGGACACGCGGTCAAACACGCCGGCGAATGTTGTAAATGTCAGTACAAACACATTTGAGGCGGTTTCTGTGGGTGGTTATAACCAAGTTAGACGCAACAGTAAGAGACAGTTTCTGTGGGTGGTTATAATCAAGTTAAAATCCTCAGTGAGGGTGGTTTATGTGGATGGTTATAATCAATTTAGAATCACCAGTGAGGGGCGGTTTCTGTGGGTGGTTATAATCAAGTTAGAATCACCAGTGAGGGGCGGTTTCTGTGGGTGGTTATAATCAAGTTAGAATCACCAGTGAGGGGCGGTTTCTGTGGGTGGTTATAATCAAGTTAGAATCACCAGTGAGGGGCGGTTTCTGTGGGCGGTTATAATCAAGGTAGAATCACTAATGAGGGGCGGTTTCTGTGGGTGGTTATAATCAAGTTAGAATCACCAGTGAGGGGCGGTTTCTGTGGGTGGTTATAATCAAGTTAGAATCACCAGTGAGGGGCGGTTTCTGTGGGGGTTATAATCAAGTTAGAATCACCAGTGAGGGGCGGTTTCTGTGGTTGGTTATAATCAAGTTAGAATCACCAGTGAGGGGCGGTCTCTGTGGGTGGTTATAATAAAGTTAGAATCACCAGTGAGGGGCGGTTTCTGTGGGTGGTTATAATCAAGTTAGAATCACCAGTGAGGGGCTGTTTCTGTGGGTGGTTATAATCAAGTTAGAATCCCTAGTGAGGGACGGTTTCTGTGTGTGGTTATAATCAGGTTAGAATCCCTAGTGAGGGGCTGTTTCTGTGGGTGGTTATAATCAGGTTAGAATCCCTAGTGAGGGGCTGTTTCTGTGGGTGGTTATAATCAATTTAGAATTCCCAGTGAGGGATGGTTTCTGTGGGTGGTTATAATCAAGTTAGAATCACCAGTAAGGGATGGCTTCTGTGGGTGGTTATAATCAAGTTAGAATCACCAGTGAGGGATGGTTTCTGTGGGTGGTTATAATCAAGTTAGAATCACCAGTGAGGGATGGTTTCTGTGGGAGGTTATAATCAAGTTAGAATCACCAGTGAGGGATGGTTTCTGTGGGTGGTTAAAATCAAGTTAGAATCACCAGCGAGGGATGGTTTCTGTGGGTGGTTATAATCAAGTTAGAATCACCAGTGAGGGATGGTTTATGTGGGTGGTTATAATCAAGTTAGAATCACCAGTGAGGGATGGTTTCTGTGGGTGGTTATAATCAAGTTAGAATCACCAGTGAGGGATGGTTTCTGTGGGTGGTTATAATCAAGTTAGAATCACCAGTAAGTGATGGTTTCTGTGGGTGGTTATAATCAAATTAGAATCACCAGTGAGGGATGGTTTCTGTGGGAGGTTATAATCAAGTTAGAATCACCAGTGAGGGATGTTTCTGTGAGTGGTTATAATCAAGTTAGAATGACCAGTGAGGGATGGTTTCTGTGGCTGGTTATAATCAAGTTAGAATTACCAGTGAGGGATGGTTTCTGTGGGTGGTTATAATCAAGTTAGAATTACCAGTGAGGGATGGTTTCTGTGGGTGGTTATAATCAAGTTAGAATCACCAGTGAGGGATGGTTTCTGTGGGTGGTTATAATCAAGTTAGAATCACCAGTGAGGGGCGGTTTCTGTGGGTGGTTATAATCAAGTTAGAATCACCAGTGAGGGGCGGTTTCTGTGGGTGGTTATAATAAAGTTAGAATCACCAGTGAGGGGCGGTTTCTGTGGGTGGTAATTTACGTCCTCATGTCCAAGAGAAGAAGTCAACATGTTAGTCCAACTGACAAGTGTAGGAATTGAACCCGCTACCCCGGCATCAGCGCACCGGAAGTTTCTTCTCTGTCCACGATATTCTCAACATTCTTTCTCTGTCCACAATATTCTCAACATTCTTCTCTGTCAACAATATTCTCAACATTCTTCTCTGTCCACAATATTCTCAACATTCTTCTCTGTCCACAATATTCTCAACATTCTTCTCTGTTCATGATATTCTCAACATTCTTCTCTGTCCACAATATTCTCAACATTCTTCTCTGTCCACAATAGTCTCAACATTCCTCACTGTCCCCGCTATTCTTAACATCATTTCTGTGTCCACAATATTCTCAACATTCTTTCTCTGTCCACGATATTCTCAACATTTTTCTCTGTCCATAATATTCTCAACATTCTTCTCTGTCCACTATATTCTCAACATTCTTCTCTGTCCACTATATTCTCAACATTCTTCTCTGTCCACTATAGTCTCAACATTCTTCTCTGTCCACTATATTCTCAACATTCTTCTCTGTCCACTATATTCTCAACATTCTTCTCTGTCCACTATATTCTCAACATTCTTCTCTGTCCACTATATTCTCAACATTCTTCTCTGTCCACTATATTCTCAACATTCTTCTCTGTCCACTATATTCTCAACATTCTTCTCTGTCCACTATATTCTCAACATTCTCCTCTGTCCACTATATTCTCAACATTCTACTCTGTCCACTATATTCTCAACATTCTTCTCTGTCCACTATATTCTCAACATTCTTCTCTGTCCACTATATTCTCAACATTCTTCTCTGTCCACTATATTCTCAACATTCTTCTCTGTCCACTATATTCTCAACATTCTTCTCTGTCCACGATATTCTCAACATTCTTCTCTGTTCATGATATTCTCAACATTCTTCTCTGTCCACGATATTCTCAACATTCTTCTCTGTCCACTATATTCTTAACATTCTTCTCTGTTCACTATATTCTCAACATTCTTCTCTGTTCACTATATTCTCAACATTCTTTGCTGTCCACGATATTCTCAACATTCTTCTCTGTTCACTATATTCTCAACATTCTTCTCTGTCCACTATATTCTCAACATTCTTCTCTGTCCACTATATTCTCAACATTCTTCTCTGTCCACTATATTCTCAACATTCTTCTCTGTCCACTATATTCTTAACATTCTTCTCTGTCCACGATATTCTCAACATTCTTCTCTGTCCACTATATTCTTAACATTCTTCTCAAAAACCACAGTCATATACAAAAACCACAGTCATACACAGAAACAGCAGATCCACAAACAATAAACGCATGGATTTACATTGACCAACTGCCATTTATTTTAATCAAGGAATTCAACAGATTACAGCTACAGTATTTCACCTCAGTATGTACCTGACGAGATGCAGTGAAATCGTGCAATATGTTGTTGTGGTATCTGTGTTTACATTTGCATTGTTTTAAATGTGTAGTTTGCAATTGGCAAGAATTTATGAGAGGCATAAACAGATTGTAAGGAACACATTCTGAGAGTGTCGATGGCGGTAAGGATGTCGAGGCGTGTAGGAGGGTCAGGGTGTGATGATAGAAGACCAGAGAGCATGATGAAGGCATCTAGAGGGATGCTAGTCTATAAGATGTTAAAGAATCCACTCATAGAAGTAGGACCCAGAGATGATGGTCGGGACATGAAGATAGATGACATGAGATCATGATGAAGGCATCTAGAGGGATGCTAGTCTATAAGATGTTAAAGAATCCACTCATAGAAGTAGGACCCAGAGATGATGGTCGGCACGTGAAGATAGATGACATGAGATCATGATGAAGGCATCTAGAGGGATGCTAGTCTATAAGATGTTCCTGAATCCACTCATAGAAGTAGGACACCAAGGCGTACACACTGGGGAAGTTACCTGTGCAGGACCTAACTCCATACGAGGATACGCCCACCAGATATCCATTGCATACCAAGGGTCCCCCACTGTCCCCGTGGCAGGCCGCCTTTGGCTTGTCGAAGACACAGATGTGGTGTTGGAACACCGCGGCTTTACTGATGTTGACCAGCATGGCCGCGCAGTCGTCGTTGCTGATGACACTGATGTTTGTCTGTGGGCGGAGCAGAGGAGACACCGTTGGTGACGACTTGTTATAGGAGACAGGATGAAGACCTAGGAGACTGATAGACAGGGAGACAGATAGCCATACAGACAGACAGACAGGCAGACAAAAGCAGACAGACAAAGAGAGACAGATAGACAAAGAAACAGATAGGCGTGCAGACAGAAAGGCAGACAGAAAAATAAACAGGCAGACGAAGAGAGACATGCAGACAGACAGGCAGACAGAAATATAGACAGACATTCATTCAGAGAGATAGGTAGGCAGACAGACAGATAGACAAACAAATCAATACACACACACAGATATCCCCCAGCTGAGGCGCGGTTTCTGTGGGTGGTTATAATCAAGTTAGAATGACCAGTGAGGGGCGGTTTCTGTGGGTGGTTATAATCAAGTTAGAATCACCAGTGAGGGGCGGTTTCTGTGGGTGGTTATAATCAAGTTAGAATCACCAGTGAGGGGCGGTTTCTGTGGGTGGTTATAATCAAGTTAGAATCACCAGTGAGGGATGGTTTCTGTGGGTGGTTATAATCAAGTTAGAATCACCAGTGAGGGATGGTTTCTGTGGGTGGTTATAATCAAGTTAGAATCACCATTGAGGGATGGTTTCTGTGGGTGGTTATAATCAAGTTAGAATCATCAGTGAGGGATGGTTTCTGTGGGTGGTTATAATCAAGTTAGAATCACCAGTGAGGGATGGTTTCTGTGAGTGGTTATAATCAAGTTAGAATCACCAGTGAGGGATGGCTTCTTTGGGTGGTTATAATCAAGTAAGAATCACCAGTGAGGGGCGGTTTCTGTGGGTGGTTATAATCAAGTTAGAATCACCAGTGAGGGATGGTTTCTGTGGGTGGTTATAATCAAGTTAGAATTACCAGTGAGGGATGGTTTCTGTGGGTGGTTATAATCAAGTTAGAATCACCAGTGAGGGATGGTTTCTGTGGGTGGTTATAATCAAGTTAGAATCACCAGTGAGGGATGGTTTCTGTGGGTGGTTATAATCAAGTTAGAATCACCAGTGAGGGATGGTTTCTGTGGGTGGTTATAATCAAGTTAGAATCACCAGTGAGAGTGGTTTCTGTGGGTGGTTATAATCAAGTTAGAATCACC
>OY992894.1:96132190-96152190 GCA_963921405.1 Cepaea hortensis
AACGCTCGCTCGCTTTGAACTCAAGCGTAGTCCATACACTACTTCTAATAGCGCTGGATTGAATTTTGAGTGTGGATTAGCTTTACCTATTAACAGTGTCCCTCGCCATCAGACGAACCCACTCCGACTTCAGAGGTACTTGTAATTTATGTCTCCAAGTCAAGGACCAATTGTCCACATTTTTGTCCAACTGTTCGGTGTAGGGGTTTAATTTCTTACCTCGGCATCAGCACACCGGATGTTTAAGAACACGCGTTATTATCCACTTGGCGATGCAACCTTTTTTTTTTTTTTTTAAATTCGCTTATCCTTTACAAGACATCGCTGTCAACAGCAGCATCTTTCAGCTGTCTGTTGATTTCTTGGCAGGATTACGCTCAGTAGTTTGCCATTGCTTTCTGAGCGGCCGGCTCAGTTATCCCGCAAGTCACCAGCGGGGGTAGAACCGCTCCCAGTTCTCGCCCGCTACGAGACTCTGCTTGATAAACGGGATTACGGGGAAAGTATTGTAACCCTTGGCCAGAGAGACCGGCCGATGCAACCTACCAAAGGTAATATTAAATTTGTTATCCCAGTGGTAAAACCACATGTGTTATCCCAACCATAAAATCAAATGTGTTACCCCAACGGTAATCTCACATTTTAAACAGTCTCTAGTATTTATATACCTCTCGTTTGGGAGCAGTTTCCAGCTGTTTCTGTGACACAGTAATGCTATCGCGTTGTGTAAGGCTGAATGTACGGGGAGGGAGGGGGGGGGGGGGACATGCGTGGCCAATCCTTCCCTCACTTTCGCAAGTGATGAGCCCAGGAATCAAACCCGTGTCCGCCCGTGCTCATAATCGTACCAGTGCAGTTCATTATCAACGTTACTAAATTCTTTCAGCTTGCACAAAACTGGTTGGCATCGCCTGATTGCTAATGCCTCGATGTATCTGAGCAATCGCTTCGAGCTAAATAGACTTCAAGATCAGTGATCACGTGATGAGAGCGAATATCTGCATTGTACCTGCTACATGATTAACTGCTATATTGTCTCCTCACTATTGTATGATAGAGGATCATGGACAAATAATGTGATTATAACATTGGAGCTTTCGGCAGTATAGATGAAGGGAGAAATGTGGTTATATAGTCGAAGAGGAGAAATGTGGTTAAATATTTGAATAAGAGAAACATGATTGCATAGTTGAATAGGAGAAACAAAGTTGTACAGGATAAATTTGGTTATAAATTTAAAAAGGAAAAAAAAAAGTGGCTAAATATTTTAATAGGAGAAATGTGGCTAAATAATTTTATTAGGAGAATTGTAGGTATACTCGCATGTTTAAATAGGAGAAATGTGGTTGCGTAAATAAAATGGAGACACGTGGTTATATAGCAGAATAGAAGAAATGTGGTTATATAGATAAATAACATAAATATAGTTACATAAATAAATAGGAGAAATGAGGTTATATTTTTAAGAAGAGAAATGTGTTTATATAATTGAATAGAAGAAGGTTATATAGATGTCAACAAGAATTGTGGTGATAAAGGCTGAAGATGTACGCTAGTCATCAGAATAATTTACGTATTGTGACATGAGACAGTTTAGTCACCAGACAACACTTATCTATTGTGACATGAGGTAGTTTAGTCATCTGCCAACACTTATCTATTGTGACATGAGATAGTTTAGTCATCTGTTAACCCATATCTATTGTGACAAGAGGTAGTTTAGTTACTAGACAAAACTGATCTATTGTGATATGAGATTGTTCAGACCTCACACAGATGGTATTACCTTGTTGAGTGCAATCAAGCTGCCACCACACAGATGGTATTACCTTGTTGAGTGCAATCAAGCTGCCACCACACAGATGGTATTACCTTATTGAGTGCAATCAAACCGCCACCACACAGATGGTATTACCTTGTTGAGTGCAATCAAGCTGCCACCACACAGATGGTATTACCTTATTGAGTGCAATCAAGCTGCCACCACACAGATGGCTCCACCGGAATCCGACCCATATCTGCAGAGACACCTGGTACGGGATCGTCCCCAGGTAAGCCCGTCTGCCGTTCACTACCCTCTTGCTGATGCTGTGGGCGGCCGGCGCGCCTGACGTGGCCACTTCTTGTGTTGTGACGAAACAAGGGTTAGAGTCGATCATATTTGGTGTCAGCAAAGTTTGGTGTCAGATACATTTTGTGTCAGCAATGTTTGGTGTCAGCAAAGTTTGGTGTCAGTAAAGTTGCGTGTCAGTAAAGTTTTGTGTCAATAATGTTTAGTATCAGAAAAGTTTTGTCAATAAAGGTTAGTGTCAGCAAAGTTTAGTGTCGGTAAAGTTTAGTGTCAGCAATGTTTAGTTTCAGCAATGTTTAGTGTCAGTAATGTTTAGTGTCCGCAACGTTTAGTGTCAGCAACGTTTAGTCTCAGCAAAGTTTCGTGTCAGCAAAGTTTAGTGTCAGCAAAGTTTAATGCCAGCAAAGTCTAGTGTCAGTTTCGGACGTAACTAGGAGAGAGTAAACTTACCCAGGAGAGAGTAAACTTACCCAGGAGCAAGTAAGCAGGCAAATAATAAAATGCTATACAAGAAGACAGTCGTAGAGTAAGCTTGTAACTGACTGATTGATTGATTCATTGATTGATGAGTGATTAACAGACTGATTCAGTAATATATTAAACTGTTGACTAATTATCGATTGATTGACTAACTGAATACTTCGCAAGAAAACTTTAGCCAGGGGGTAGTTAACTTACGAAAGGTAACTTAACTTTCCCAGAAGAGAGAGAATTTACCCTGGGTAAATTACACATAGCCTGGGAAGAGTATATTTACCCTGGGTAGTTTCAATACACTGAAGAGAGAAAACTTACCCAATAAATATTGAATATACATAGGAGAATGTGAAGTTACCCAGGAGACAATAAAATTAATCCGCAGAGAATGGGAGCAAAAATTCCCAGGAAAGAGTAAACTTACCCAGGAGAGAGTAAACGTATCTAAGAAAGAGTAAACTTACCCAGGAGAGAGTAAACTTACCCAGGAAAGAGTAAACTTATCCAGGAAAAAGTAAACTTATCCAGAGGAGGGGTAAAATGACCAATAAGAGACTAAACTTACCCAGAAGAGAGTAAATTTACCCAAGAGAGAATAAACTTACCCGGAGAGAGTAAACTTACCCAAGAGAGACTACACTTATCCAGGAGAGAGTAAACTTACCCAGGAGATACTTAACTTACCCAAGAGAGAGTAAACTTACCCATGAGACTATGCACCAGAAAACTGTAAACAACAAATCTCCAAACTGTTGGCTGCATGCTGCTGTTGCTGGACACGTTTATACAACAGCCCTGTAACAATGGACAAGTTTATACAACAGCCCTGTAATAATGGACAAGTTTATAAAACAGCCCTGTAACAATGGGCACGTTTATACAACAGCACTGTAACAATGGACAAGTTTATACAACAGCCCTGTAACAATGGGCACGTTTATACAACAGCACTGTAATAATGGACAAGTTTATAAAACAGCCCTGTAACAATGGGCACGTTTATACAACAGCACTGTAACAATGGACAAGTTTATACAACAGCCCTGTAACAATGGGCACGTTTATACAACAGCACTGTAATAATGGACAAGTTTATAAAACAGCCCTGTAACAATGGGCACGTTTATACAACAGCACTGTAATAATGGACAAGTTTATAAAACAGCCCTGTAACAATGGACAAGTTTATAATACAGCCCTGTAACAATGGGCACGTTTATACAACAGCACTGTAATAATGGACAAGTTTATAAAACAGCCCTGTAATAATGGACAAGTTTATACAACAGCCCTGTAACAATGGACAAGTTTATACAACAGCCCTGTAATAATGGACAAGTTTATAAAACAGCCCTGTAACAATGGGCACGTTTATACAACAGCACTGTAACAATGGACAAGTTTATACAACAGCCCTGTAACAATGGGCACGTTTATACAACAGCACTGTAACAATGGACAAGTTTATACAACAGCCCTGTAACAATGGGCACGTTTATACAACAGCACTGTAATAATGGACAAGTTTATAAAACAGCCCTGTAACAATGGGCACGTTTATACAACAGCACTGTAATAATGGACAAGTTTATAAAACAGCCCTGTAACAATGGACAAGTTTATAATACAGCCCTGTAACAATGGGCACGTTTATACAACAGCACTGTAATAATGGACAAGTTTGTAAAACAGCCCTGTAACAATGGGCACGTTTATACAACAGCACTGTAATAATGGACAAGTTTATAAAACAGCCCTGTAACAATGGACAAGTTTATAATACAGCCCTGTAACAATGGGCACGTTTATACAACAGCACTGTAATAATGGACAAGTTTATAAAACAGCCCTGTAACAATGGGCACGTTTATACAACAGCACTGTAATAATGGACAAGTTTATAAAACAGCCCTGTAACAATGGACAAGTTTATAATACAGCCCTGTAACAATGGGCACGTTTATACAACAGCACTGTAATAATGGACAAGTTTATAAAACAGCCCTGTAATAATGGACAAGTTTATACAACAGCCCTGTAACAATGGACAAGTTTATACGACAGCGTGGTGTAGGGTAAATAGAGAGGGATAGTACCTCACGGTGAGTGGCAGCCATATCCCAATGGATAGACCAGGATCCTTCTTCTTCTTTTTCTTCTTCTTCTTCTTCTTCTTCTTCTTCTTCTTCTTCTTCTTCTTCTTCTTCTTCTTCTTCTTCTTCTTCTTCTTCTTCTTCTTCTTTTTCTTCTTCTTCTTCTTCTTCTTCTTCTTCTTCTTCTTCTGCTGCGTTCATCCGGAGTGTGTTTTTTTTCCCAGACGTAATTGCGGTGTGTCTCGTTATGCACCCTTGGGCCAAAACCCTTAGGCCAACACATCCGACTTTTGCGGGCGTTTTTTAATCAGGTTAGCATTACTGTGGGACTCTTACTGTTGTGTTGTCGTCCACATCCCAGCTGGTCAAGTTAGAACGGTCGAAGACTTCACGGTCAGCCCTCAAGGGAAGGCAGGGGCAGACCAAGGGCATTTACCGCAATCCAAGCAGGCTTCCATAATTGCAGAGCGGACACACAGCGCTCTGGTACTGGGCTCACATGGCTGCTTTAATTCCTCACTCTTATGTATTGGGCATTTCGTTCGCCGCAGACCGCTCCCCGCACAAACCAGGAACGGCCAGCCTGCAGACGACATCCACTCAGCGAGCTTTCTATTCGGACATGTTCTGTACGCTGTGCTCGGAAGACAAGATAGTCAGAGCTGTTCCAGGCACGAAGGACATTTCACTCTCACTCGGACGTTTTTGCGTTGTGCCAATTTTATTTGCACCCTTAGGGCGGCACATCCGACTTCTGTGGGCGATTTTGTTCAGGTTAGCGTTACCAGGGGTTTCGAGGGACATTTGACTGTTGTGTTGTTCACATCTCAGCTGGTCAAGTTAGAACAAACAAAGACATCACGATCAACCCTAAAGGGAAGGCAGCGGCAGACCATAGGCATTCCCCGCCATCCAAGGAGGCTTCCATAATTGCAGAGCCGACACATAGCGCTCTGAGTAGTAGTAGGGGGTCTCTATCCATCGTTTTGAGTGCGATTTTGTGAGGGATGGTGAGGGCTGGTGAGGGTTGGTGAGTGATGACGAGTGCTGGTGAGGGTTGGTGAGGGATGACGAGGGATGCCACTGCCTCCCTCGCCCTCGAGTTGTGGTCTGCCTCATGCCTTCCAGCTCCTTCCTGGTTTTTTTAAGTGTCAGCTGTCGTTTTTAATCAGAGCATCGGGGTTAACAATGAAAAGATCAACTGAACTGTGGCGCCAGGTTTGCTAATTGATTCAGAATATGTCAACCGGTGTAATGCATTAATTAGTTTCCCGTTTGTATAGACGACATAAGAGCTGTCAGGTGGTAGACAAACAAGCGGAGTCGGGTGGTAAAGTGAGGGCAGTGTCGGGATGCAGGGTAGTGAGCAGGTTCGAATCCTACTGTGTGGTGGAGTAGTGTAGCAGTGGGTGAGTGTGTAACGAAGCTAGGTGGTATCATTGGCGGTTCGAATCACGCCCCTGGTCGCTAACTATACCCAACATAGGCCCCGGAGGTTCGAAGCCAGCGGTATCGCTTTGCATTATCCTCAGAAACCTAAGTTCCACAGCCAGCAGATTCAGCGTGACTGCTCATTGTCTTCACATTCATACAAAACTACAGGTTCTATGTAACAGCGCAACACTCTTTTTCTCGTAGCAATTGCCTTCTTTTTACTGGTCAATATGTTTTTTTCATCTTCGCCGTGGTGATTAGCTTCCTGTTTGTATAGACGGCACAACAAACTGGGCATCCACCATGATCTTTATCATATAACAGCTGTTGCAACACTCGGCAAAATTAAACAAGGAAATATGGTAATGAAACTGTGCGAAAGATCAACTGAACTAGGTGGGCAGGTTAAGTGAAGATGAGTTCGATAACGGCGGCGGCAGGTTTGCTTATTGTATCAGAAGATGTCAGCCGGTGTAATGCATTAATTAGGTTCCCGTTTGTATAGACGGTATAACAAACCCGGCAACCAGCATGATCTTTATCATATAACAGCTGTGGTAGAACGTATCGATTTCTTATCAAACTCAACAAGGAAATATGGTAATGAAGTGTGCGGTACAAAGTCTTTTTTTAAATTCGAGATTTTATCCTCCGCTGCTGTAAAATAGGCCCTTCATTAAAACCATCTGTGTCTTGATGTCAGCCGGTGTAATGAATTAATTAGCTTCCCGTTTGTATAGACGGCACACAAACTGGGCCGTACCAGTATGATGATTATCGCATAACAGATGTTGCAACACTCGGCAAATGCAACAATGAAATTGTGCGCATATCAAGATAAGTTAATTATATTCGACCGGTACTTTAGTAGCACAATACATAAACAGGCGCACAGCTGCGGCAAGTCAGTACCTTTTTGGTTTATAACTCAACCAACTGCATGGTAACATATTTTCGATGTGGTACAAAATTATTTTTAATTCGAGATTTTATTTTCAGCTGTTGCAAAATATTCCCGACAAAAGCTGTAATTACAAACTGGCGATAGCTGTTAAAAATCAGCTGGTTTCATGTTCCCCCTAATTGGGAACAACGGGTTATAGACATTATTACAGACGACAGATGTGGGCGTATGAATACATTGTATGTGTGGAATAACACATGGTGTCAGGTGGGCTTGGACACATCAGGTGTATAAAACCTGTGGAATATGAGCTGTAAAATTCATATTCTGGCAACCAGCTGAAGCTAATACATCGGGATGAAACAAGACCTGGACCACAACTACTGGGGGTGAGTATAAGGTTCGTGGGTGTCTGTGTGCGCTGGTGTGTCTGTGTGCGCTGGTGTGTCTGTGTGCGCTGGTGTGTGTGTGTGTGTGCGCGGTTATGTGCGTAGGTATGTCTGCATGTGTGTAGGCGTTTGTGTGAGTGCATGTGCGCTGGTGTGTGTGTGTATGTGTGCGTGTGCGCTTGTGTGTGTGTGTGTGTGTATGTATGTCTGCATGTGTGTGTGTGAGCGCTTGTGTGTATGTGTGTCTGTGTATGCGTCTGCATGTGTGTGTATGCGCTTCTTTATAGGGGCGTCAGGGTGTCTGGTTGTTTGTGTGTATGGGTGTCTGGTTGTTTGTATGTGTGCGTGTGCGCTTGTGTGTCTGTGTAGGCGTCTGGTTGTTTGTGTGTATGGGTGTCTGGTTGTTTGTATGTGTGCGTGTGCGCTTGTGTGTCTGTGTAGGCGTCTGCATGTGTGTATATGCGTCTGCATGTGTATGTGTGTCTGTGTATGCGTCTGCATGTGTGTGTGTGTGTATGTGTGTGTGTGTATGTCTGAGGTTGCATGCTTTTGTACTTATGTTTATGGTTTAACTTATCGTGTTCACGTGTTTTCTGCCTTGTACCTATTGTTTGTAACAGTGTAAGGTTAATACGTCTACCGTATGCATGTCTTATTCATGCCCTTGTGTTTATTTGTTAATAAGACACTGAGTCTTTAGTAGATGCTATTGTTACACACAGTAAACAGCTGGGGTTAGAATTAATAGTTGTCTCTAAGAAAGAAATACTACATAATATACAAGTACATGAACATATTCTTAAACCAAAGTGAGCCGTTACAATAATTTTGGACCAGTCTTATAGAACCTGGTTTGAAGACATTACAACAAAAAAGCGACAGGGTGTCATATACACGTACATGTCCCTGTACCTGTGTGCTTTTTGGTGGAGCTGAATAGTAATGTTTTGTGTCTTATTTTCACAGTTCGCCTTGTATCTAAGATATCGAAGGATCACAACCAGAAAGTCGATGGGGTCGACAACCAGTATTGCCTTGTGTCTAACCTAACAAAAGGGTCACCACCAACGAGTTGATAGTACGCTCAGGTATGTATGTGAGTGTGTATATACGTATGTCTGTATGTGTATATGTGAGTATGTATATATGTATGCATGTATGTATGTATTTTAGTATATATATATATATATATATATATATATATATATATATATATATATATGTCTCTGTGTATATATGCATGTGTATATGTGAGTATGTATATATTTATGTGATTATGTGTATATGTGAGTATGTATATATTTATGTGATTATGTGTATATGTGAGTATGTATATATGTATATATGTCTGTGTGTAGGTCGGCATGTGTGTACATATGTATATGTATATGTCAGTATATGTGTGTATATATGTATATGTATATGTCGGTATATATGTGTATATATGTATATGTCGGTATATATATGTGTATATATGTATGTTTGTGTGAATACTGGTAACTATGCTAGATATAACCATATGTTAGTGGTTTATGGCCTAGTGATATGAAGACAACAAAAGAATTTTTTTTTTTTTTTTTTTTTTTTTTTTAAATGGAAACTGACGTTGTGGCGTCCCCTCTGTACTAATGCGGTGGTTGTCCTTTTACTCAGCTCTCGGTTAATTTCACTCAGCTCTTGTGGGCTTTCATATTCAGTGTTAACAAAATTTGATCAAAACCATCTGAGTTCTTAATCGTCAAATATAATTTCTAGACCAAGTGTCCAACTATAATGAAGTGAAGGTGGTTAATTTAACTCAAATATGTTTTACCTTCATATTGACTATAAATATTAACTGTATATATGTCACTGGTTACCTAGTGGCAACTCAGCACAAAGTATATTACACACATATCTATTTAGCGTTCAGTAGATGATTAAAAACTATGAAAAGTTAAAAATATTGCTGGTCACTAACAGTTTTGTGTTTGTTACTTTCACAGGTGTACGTGTTCAACTGAAAGACAAAGAAAACTGTATCCTAGTATCTACTATTAACAAATTCAAAAGGACGTTGAAGTATAGAAATTTGGTAACAACCTTCTACTATCAATCACCTAACCGTGAATTACCGTATTTTCGTCCAAAAAAACAATCAATATGGCCACCCCTCAGCCGAAAGAAGGCTACCCGTGTCTTATCTGTGCGAAAGTGTTCAAGGAAAACTACAAGCTAACACGTCACATTAAGACAGTTCACGCCACCATTGATGAAAAGCATAAATGTCATATATGTGACAAAACATTTAATAGAACAGACAACCTTCAAAGACACATACGCACATACCACCAGACAGTCATAGACACTACACCAGCATCATCGTCATCAGCCTCATCAACCTCTACACCTTCAGCATCATCAACACCATCATCATCAGCATCAGCACCAGTAGCATCAACATCGCGTAAAAGACCACCCTCAACACAGACACACAATGCTAAAAAGCAGAAACAAGACACAAATATTCTAGAGCAGTTAGCACACGAGGAAGCAGCCCTTTTAGAAGCCGAAGAATTATATACATTACACAAACTTCCACCACCCATGCAACAGACATACAGGGCCAACTGGGAAGCCATCAAAACACACCACAAAATCAACAAGCATCTGTCTATCTACACGTTCTTTATTAGTCCAGAGACACAGCACCCTATCAATTGGACATCTGCCTTGAATAAGATCTTCAATACTCAAACTACTCGCTTCAAAATAAACCTCAGCCACCACAGCGTCCTTCGACACCGAGAGACACAAGACTTTCACTTCTTCCATGCATCATGCAACAACGCCTCTGTACTAAATCTCCCACATCTCATAAACAACAAACAGGACTTTGATACTTTTATCAACACCGTACACGAACACGATATTCTTACATATGCTACTCAATAACGGCCAGACACCAAGTACACAATAGAAACAGTAGCGGCCACATCCTTTTATGTGTTTCATATTCCCGAGTTCCCCATAGGTTGTTGCTTAACTGATATTCCCACACACATCATACAAAATAAAGCCATTAACACACTGCAACAAGACTCAAATTCCAAACAGTACACAGATAATTTTTGTTTCTTCAGAGCCCTGGTGGTATTTAGGGGTGCTAAAGTTGGGAATCTTACGAAAGACACACGGGATTTAACTGAGCAGTGGCGAAGACATCAAAATATACCTTCTTTAGTTAATTTTCCCGGGATTAAGCTAATTGACGTACCTATTTTAGAGCAATGTTTTGGCCTTAATATCGATATTTTTGAGTTCAACGAGACCCAGGTTCTGGTCTACAAACATAGAAGTAGTGGGAAATATGAAGCAACCCTAAGACTGTTATTGTTTAAAGATCATTTCATGTATATTAAGGATATCAGTAGGGTATCTCGGACCTTTGGTTGCGATAAGTGTGGGAAGTTATGGTACAAGGTGTCAAGGATGGAAAGACACTGTAAAAACTGCAATGGGGGTAAGACTAAAGAGTGGTTCAAAGGCGGGGTGTACAACCCACCACAGACCATATGTGAAATACTGCCAAACCATGGGCTCAAAGTAGACCCTGGCTATGTATACCCATACAGAGCCGCCTTCGACTACGAATGTTACTTTGAAAGTAATAAGCTGCCTGGGGAAACCAAATCGACGAAATTCTTAGCTAAACACATACCCGTTAGTTGTTAAGTAGCTTCCAATGTCCCCGGGTTTGAATCACCTGTATGCTTCATATCATCAGGTGACCCACAGGAGTTAGTGGACAGAATGTTTGAGTATCTGAATCAAGTCGCTGAGAAAGCATATTCAGAACTACGGGTGGTTTTCGATGGGGTATATAAAAAATTAGAGGAACTACAGGAAACCAAACTAATTGATAGGTTAGATGGTTATCTAATGGAATTACCGGTGCTGGGGTTCAACTCTTGGAAATACGATCTTAACATAATTAAACCATTTTTAATCTCGCACTGTGTAAAACAATCCCCTTAAAAATTTGTAGTGAAAAGAAACAACAACTTTATGTGTATCGCCACTGAAAAGCTAAAATTCCAAGATATTAGCAACTATTTAGCGCCAGGGTTCAGTTACGCTAAATATTTAGCGGCATATGGCATCACCGAGACGAAAGGCCAGTTTTGCTATGAATACATCACACACTTAGATAAATTAAAGGAAACACAGCTACCCCCACACACAGCCTTCTTTTCCAAACTTAAAAACACCAACATTACAGAGGCAGAGTACCAAGAATGTCAGAAGGTCTGGGGCAAGTACCAGATGAAGACATTGAAAGATTTTCTAATCTGGTACAACAACAAAGATGTCGATCCCTTTCTCAGTGCCTTACAAAAACAGGTTACATTTTACGGTGAGTTAGGTGTAGACATGTTTAAGGACGCCATTTCTGTCCCCGGGGTCACATTAAAATATTTGTTTAGGACCCTCCCCAAAGACATCTCCTTTTCCTTATGTGGTAATCGACAGAAAGAGGTACATGACACTATTAGAAACAACATTGTAGGGGGACCCTCAATAATCTTTCATAGACACCATGAAAATGACATAACACACATTAGATGTAGAGAGGATAAACCAGTTCAGTGTGTAAAAGGTTATGATGCTAATGCTCTCTACCTGTGGGCTATCATGCAAGAAATGCCCACCGATTTCCCGACTATTAGAAAAGCAGACAATGGGTTTAGAGCACACAAGATAAACAAATTTGCTCGACAGAGTAGGGAGTGGTTAGCGTGGGTACAACACACAAAACAGATAGATTTGAAAACACAGTTTAGTGGGGGTGAAATGGCATTGGGTAGTAAGCATATTAGAGTAGATGGGTGGGATAAGAAGAATACGACAACTTACCAATTCCATGGTTGTTTATTTCACGGACACCCAGACTGCCCCTTGACCAAGAATAGAGACATTAACCCCATAAACAACAAAAAGTTGACAGACTTATTCGCCAAGACACGCCAGATACATGACTATCTAGTTAAAGAAGCTAACGTCACTGTAAAAGAAATGTGGGAGTGTGAATGGCAAACGCTAAAAAAGACTGACAACGACCTAAAAGAGTTCATAAATACCAACTTCCCAACCGCCAAACCCTGGTTTGAGCGCTTCCCCATAACCCAGACGAAGATTCTAGAGGCTGTAAAAACCGATACACTTTTTGGGTTAGTCGAATGTGATATAGAGGTGCCAGCTGACCTTAGAGACCATTTCTCAGAGATGACACCCATCTTCAAGAACATTGAGGTGGGTAGAGAACATATAGGTGACTTTATGCGTACGTACGCCGAGTTACATAAATTGTTGACAAGTCCCAGATGGACACTTATAGGTAGCTATAGCGGGGAAAAAATCTTGTTGGCCACACCATTATTAAAATGGCACTTGACACATGGTTTAGTGGTCACAAACATATACCAGATCATCGAGTATACGCCTGTTAGCTGCTTTAAAAAGTTTGGGGATAAAGTGTCGGATGCCAGACGCGAAGGTGACATTGATGATACCCAGGCCATTAAGGCCGAGACGATGAAGTTGTTGGGTAATGCAGCCTATGGCAAGACCCTAACCAATAAGGCCAAACATACAGATGTATCTTACTGTAAGAGTGATGATACAACCAAGTTAGTGAACAATCCCTTGTTCAAGAAATTGACTCCACTGACCGACGATATATGTGAGGTTGAATGCTTAAAAAAGAGGACAGTATGGGATCTCCCTTTACAGATAGACTTTTTCGTTTACCAGTACGCCAAATTAAGTATGTTAGAGTTTTATTATGATTTCATAGATACATTTATTGATAGGCAAGATTTTCAGTTATGTGAAATGGATACAGACAGTTTGTATTTAGCCGTTAGCACACCCACACTAGCCGAAGCCGTTAGACCACACCTTAGAGAAGAATACACTAAAGTCTATAATTCATGGTTCCCGGCCGAGACATGCCCCAACCATGAAGTTAGTGATGATACATGTCAGGCCTGTAAGAGTGTTAGAATCTATGAAAGGAGAACCCCTGGGTTATTTAATTTAAAATATGAAGGGAAAGGAATGGTGTCCTTGTGCAGTAAAACATACCATTGTTACGGAGAGTACAATAAAACAAGTACAAAAGGACTCACCAAACAACACAATGCACACTTAAACAAAGACACATTTTTAGAGGTACTCGACACACAGACAGCTAGTGGGGGGACAAATGTCGGTTTCAATGTTAAAGACTCTGCCATGTACACATACACACAACACAGAAATTCTCTATCTTATTTATACATTAAAAGACAAGTACACCCAGACAATGTCACCACCTCGCCGCTAGACATTTAACGTTCACGCCATTATCCTGCTGAGGTTGCTGCTTATTAGTGTAAAATATGTATCATAAGGTGGATATGTAAAGACTTTTGTTGTGTACATAGCATTGTACTTTTTTTTATATTGATGTACATATGTTTAAAATCATCATATAGCCTTGATTATGATTTGCAAACTGTTGAGTGAGTGTTATGACAATAAAATTGCTTATGGTTTGTTACTTTATGTTATTGATTTTGTAAGTTGTTGACTGTCACATGTTTCCCCTGTTGGATTTTCATTGAAGACTATTTGTAAAAAGATTGAAAAGTTTTAATGTATTTTGTATTGAATGCGCTGAAAATATACATTGTGATATCACTACCATTGTCATATTTGTTGAATATATTTTGTACACTATTGAATATGTATCCCATAGTGGACTTGCTGAAAAATAAAAGAGATATGAAAACCAATATTGGTTTGTTTGTTGTTTATTTCATTGGTATGACTGTCGTTTTAATGTCTTTCTTGCTTTGTTTTCATGCCGTTTTCATCCTGTGTTCGTCTTTCTTGTCTCGCCGTGGTTTGCAGCACCAGGTTGTTTGTCATGTTGAATCAATGTTGAATGATTTCAAAGCTGTGGACCAATTGAGACAGACAAAACGAACCAAGAACAATATCACACAAGAACAGAGACATACACACAAGTACATTACCACAAAGAGATACCAATACATTGGACTACAACAGATCTGCAAACATATACAATAATGGAACAAAAAAAAAAATAACAAAGTCAAAGTTTTTCGTTTTTTATTTTTTATTTTCATAGACGAATAGATATACACGTTGTCTCTTCTTTCTTGGGTCCCCTAGTGTTATACAATTATCTGCTTGGTCATCGGTAGCTGGTCTCTTTGCTGGTGGGCTCTGCTCACACATCGGGCTATAGGTTGGTTGACCTTTAAACAGCTGGCTGTCGGGTACATCAAACATATTGGGATAGTTGTCATTGGCTGTGTAGTTATCGCCTGCTGGGTAGGCAGACATCTGGTTATTTGAATCGTCACACATCTGGTAGGTTGGTTGAATACTGTAGACGGGATAAATGTTGGCGGCTTGGTAGTCTGGTTGGACTTGTACATCATTAGTGACTGGCTTGGCTTGAGTACGCTTAATCCCTGGTTTACGTTGGTTAGTGAATTGTTTGACTTGAACACTGTTAGGACCTGACACAGTTGCGAGTCTGTCAAAATCAGCAAGAATCCCACTTTGCATCGATATCAATTGCTCGTATTCCTGTCGAGTAAATGTCAGACCCTGCTTGGTGGGGTACTTTTTATCAGATTCACCAAAGAAGCGACGAACATGCAATGTAGTCGCACCTCTGAATGATGAAACAAATACTGCCTTGACACCATCCCCCACGGGTCTAACAGTTTCACCGCCACGAGTCATATAGACGCAGTTGGCAGGCACGGTCTTGAGTTCGGTAGTCATCTTCGGTTCACAATAAGCGAGTGTTACCAACCACGGGTTTATATACCCGTAGTTGAACCACAGATAAACCGGTTTCAACGAGAACTATTCAAAACCAGTTGACCTACATTAACTGGCAACAGCTGCGTGACATTTATGGCCGGCTTGACTAATCGACCTACAAACCGGTCATTGACCCTTTGTTTATTTGAAAACACCTGCATAATACGCGGCATACTCGCCCCACGACATTTCCGCTTAATGAAATAGATAGCGTAAAGACCACATGTGTTACTCAGTACATCCTGTAAGACACGTGTGTTGTACATTAGCGGTCTAACCGAATGTTTCTCCACAAATTTTATTATGTCGGGGTGTAAGGGTGGTAAACCAAAAGAATCAAAGTATTCATATATGCCTAACCCGTCATAATACAGAGCAACCCAGTGGGACCCAGGTTGATTACTAGGGTCTGTGTTTACCACCAACGCAACTGGTTTAGTTCTATCTATTTGTCTAGGCAACTGATCTCGAGCACATACTCTGATCTGGACCCGGCGAACATATCTATCAGCTAACAGTATGTGGGTAATCTGTTCTGTATCCATTATGAAGCATAATCTGTTAGTACTTGTCTGGTCTTGGAAATTTCAATTATTCCGTCGTGCTCGGCGTAGACGATAACTTGTAATGGTTCTGGGGTGGGTGTATTAAACTTAAATTCCAGTGTTAGAGGACCGGTCCTCGGCATCTCAAACTGATCTCCGTCCAGTAAACTGGGACTCAGGTCAAAGGCATACAGAGTATAGCCATGTTTATACTGTGTATAATCAATTGAATTACCGGCGTCTTTACCCACCAGACCCATGGCTAGATTGGTACCAAAAAAGGCTCGTACGTATTGATTACGTTCAAAGTCAATGGTTAACGGTTTGCTGGTGGCCGATCGTCCATCGACAGTTACGTTCAGATACGTCAGTCCAAAGGTTTGAAAATTATAAGGATTAGCCTTGAAGGTACCGTTAAAGGCGGCTGATGTAATAAGACCAATCACTATACGAGTGGGTGTTTGACTCATAAACAGATTGTCTTGGGTATGAGATAGCATTCCTTGTGGGATAGCTAGTGTTTTCAATGCCACACGCTTGATCGGTAGTTTCGCGTTGGCTCTCATCAAGGCTTTCTCATGGGCGAGAGCGATGGCCGGATTTAGTTTGGCTTTACGAACCACCAGAGTGGCATGTGTCATAATAGATGAATAACCAACAGCACCGTCGGTGGCCAAGAGGTTAAAGGTGGATTTCGAAGGGGTCAGCTTAATTTTCACATCCACGCCGTTTATCATGTAGCGGTCTTGCACAAAAATGTCGGCGTGTAGTCGACCCATCATACCTATTTCTTGACTCTCACTGGCTAGTTCTCCTCTTGTTTTTAATCCTTTGTTGTTATCACCTTGAGTCTCATGGAGAAACGTGGCTGTATCATAGTAATAGAGGGCTGCTGAGAGATGACTTTTCTTGGCTTCCTCTCCATGGTTCAGAGTGGCCTCCAAGTAGGCTCTATACGGGTATGTATTTTCACTGGGGGTGATTAGCGTGTCGTTGAGTGAGACGTCTACTTGAGAAAACAGACTGTGGAGGTAATAGTTGACTGGAGCGACGTCGGCCGTGGGTGGTAGTTTGTCACCATTGGGTAGTGTGACTTTAGCTCTGACGTGTAAGAAAGTGTTAAACAGGTCCAGATACTCTTCACTGGCACCAGAGATGGTAAATTCTATAGGTGCGCCTGGAGCTAGTGACGCGAGTGGGTGTATCTCCACACACTGCCCCTCTTCTACCGCCGTCTGTGTGGGAGGCACAGTGAACAGATCCAAACCAGAATGAAGACACTCACAAGAGTTGGGGTGAATCAGAGCCATTATGCGAAGATATCCGAATACTTCTTCTTATGAGCTCGGCGAGCTGCGGGGGTTAGTTTTATACGTTTACTAGGTTTACCAGGTGGCGCTGCCCGTCTCTTTCTTCTAATACCGCTACCTGATTGGCTAACATGCTCGACAGCTCCTTTCAGTAAGCGTTGACCGGCTTGCTTAGCGTGTTCTTTAAAGGCTTCCCCAACATTCCTACCAGCTAAGGCGTCTTGGGCCACTTCAGTCCTGTACCGACACCTTCTCTGAGTAAGGCCTTACCGCATGTCTTTAACCAGGGTAGAATCGTGCGACCGAGACCACTGAAGAAACTACCGATACCACGTCCTCTCTGACTTCGACCACCCACAAACACTGGCATGCCATGTCCAGCTTGGATGCAGTAAAAGTCTTCGTACAGTTTGGGATTTCGACGTAGCGCCACGTATTTCACCATTATTCCAGGTCTGACTGTTTCCGAGTGCGAAAATGTAGCGTTAGCACTGAAGTTCCAGCTGTAAATGAGATAGTTGTGCCCGTATCGGTGGTTAAAAAGATTTCCACCATGTCGAAGGAGTACCGACTCAGTGGGACATAGTGGGGTTTGTCGTAGGCGCGAAACACCGAGTTCGAGAGCTGATTCATGATCGGGACCGTTCTTAGTAGTGGGACCATGACGTCTCCGACTGGTCTTGCCGCTATGAGATCGCAGTAGACGTAGACATTTTGCAGGTCGTTATTTACATCTATCCCCCCTTCAGCTTCAATTATAGCTAATATCTCATGCAACTTTTCACTAAAGGTAACAGTGGCCCCGGGCTCGAGTATTTTTACACTGACTTTCTTTGCTGCCTTGTTGAAATGGAATAGAACACAGAGCTGGTCGTCCACCTTCCGATCTTTCATTAGTCGATTCAGCGCAGCTATAAATGTGTCTGGTGAGTTGTAGAGACCTGGGGGACATGTCTTTCTTACTACTTCTCCATTGGGTGCGGTGTATCTTATCCAGACTTCATTCTCTAGCACGTTGCAGTAGTAGTTGGGAAATTGAATTTCGGCCAGACCCACTTCGTATTGTTGATTCACCTCAATAGTCTGCGGTAACTTGACGAAATAGTGACCTGGAGTGTTGTTGGGAAACATATTCGGTGAAGTATTGCTCGGTAATGTCACGTAGAAACTCATAGTTTAGGGTTAGGTAACATGTAACCCAGACAACTACTCATTAGCGCAATCCACACCTTACCCTCGGTTGCTTCGAGACAGATTGAATAGTGATACAGCAATGATGGTATATATAACTACCATCTGACAGAAGAAGACAATCTCTGTTCGCGGCAGCCGTTGACCAAAAAACGGCCAGAATGAGGTTCTTTCGCTGGGTGAGTTATTTTGTGGGCGCAGTACAGTAGTTTCCACAATGTCTTCGTCCATTTAGTCTCGGTATCTAGTTAGGTCTGAGACCCAACTATTGAATGATGAATTATATCCAAACCATTTCACTAAATACTCTTTACCACCACCTCTCGTTCGCCTTTCTTGTAAGATCGATTCAACACGATACACCTGCTTATCTCCGACTGCTTGAAGCTCTTCGCGGTAGAATGATCCTTGTAGTTCTGCCCCCGAATCGTCTTTTAGTACATATGTCACCGGACTGGTCTGGTTTATGCGACTGACGGTAAACAATTCTTCTGTCCACGAAGGCATATAACCCTTTTTAAAAGGTTGTTTGGGTTGCGCCAGTCTGACTCGGTCCCCGGGTGTAAAATGTACTTTTCTCGACATGTCTGTCTTACTGTACAAGTTAGTCCACACATCTTCTTGATTAGTATAGTTGACTTGTCTGGGAGCCATGCGAATACTTCTGTGATACGAATTGTTGTAGTTTCTGATCAGTTTATCTATGACGTCAACGTAGCACAGTGCATTGGTCTTGGTGAAATAACGCCACATTTTTTTCTTTCAGGGTCCGGTTGAATCTTTCCACTATAGCCGCCTTAATGTCTTCATTCTCGGTTGTAAAGAAATGCACACCTCGGTCTTTCAGAAATTTTAAGAAGGTCTGGTTGACAAATTCCGAACCTTTGTCGGTCTGAAAATTTATCGGCTGTCTATCCTCAAAGATTTTACTCACAGCCTCCACCAGCGCTTTCCCCGTTTTCTTCTGGATCGGGATGGCCCAGGCATATTTACTAAACACATCGATACACGTCACGAGATACGACAACCCATCGTTGTCTCTTTTTAATAGTCTCATATCTATCAAATCGGCTTGAAACTGTTGATTTATCCCACCCGTTATGGTCTGCCGTCTCTGAAAACGACGACGGATCGGTTTATGCAAGGTATACGTGTCCTGATGTCGTAACCAAGCCTCTATTTTCTTCAGTTTAGTATTTCGTTTTAAGGCGGAGGCCCCTCTATAGGCTCCGGGTTTCTTAGGGTTGTAGTAATACTTTCTTAATTGCGCGGCCATTTTTCCCACTTGGGTGTAGGTATCCTACTCTTCTTCTTGCTTCGCCTGAGCTTATACGGCGGAGTGGTCTCGACTAGTTGACTTTTGACTGTTAATGGCGTATGGACAGTTACTTGACTCTTGGGCTCGCTTACTTGAATAGGCTGACTAGGTGTCTCGGCTATTTGACTGGATGTCTCGACGACGGCTGCCGGTAAAGTCCTGACTTCGGGTTTTTGTTCCTTGATATCCACTAGGCCTAAAGGCTTGTGTCTGTACTGATCTAGTCGATTCAGGTACCGTTGCAAAGTTTGTTGGTATACTCGGGCTTTTTCACGCGGTGGTAAATCTTCACTTTCCAAGACTTGTCGCATTTGTTGGTCCAAGTCACGCAGGCTATCATTTAGTGTGTCGGGTGGTGTATAGGGTTTTTCTAGCAGTCGA
>OY992894.1:96157190-96159690 GCA_963921405.1 Cepaea hortensis
AAAAGCGGCGGACATGTGGTTTCTCGGCGGGAAGTAAAACATATCATGGACAGAGAGAACGGATGAGAAAGATTTGAACTAACTTGAGTCAAGTACCAGCATCACAGCACTTGGGACGTTCCTATAGTGCTCCATCATCATTCTTTGCAACAGCCAGCGAAGAGTCCCAATACTAATTGTGCCAGCTGCACTCAGATTATGTGTTCTTCTGGCCTTTTCTCGGAGCAATCGGACCAGATCTTTTGGTCACTCCTTGCTCCACCATCATTATCTCCAGGCAATGATGGCTTAAGTGTTCTGCCACGCCGCACACAAGGGACTTGGCCACATCTGTCTAATGGTGCACGAATACCAGACACACACGGAGACAGTGAAATGTTGACAGAAATTACATGAAGACAGTCAAGAATTTTTGAATGTGCCATGACGAAAAATAAACTGGAAAATTTAGTGACAACTGGCAAAATTGATGGGGACAGATCAAGAGGAAACCAAAAAGACAAACATCTGGACAACCTGCGATCATCGGGACGTAAACACACACAGCTGATCCAAGACTATGGTGATCGTGTGAGATGGCCAGCCACGGCACCCACGCTTGTCGGCATGGCACATGATGATGATAAGTATTATTTGCCAAAAACGTTATTGAAGTTTTCTCTGGTCATGTCCGGTTTTTTTTTTTTTTTCATCTTGTCGCTTTTTCATTATCACTGTTTTTCTTTCATCTTGTCGTTCGTTCATTATCAATGTTTTCCTTTCATCTTGCCGTTCTCTCATTATCACTATTTTCTTTCATCTTATCGTTCTTTCACTATCACTTTCTTCTTCTTCTATTGCTGCTGCTTTTTCTCGTTCTCATTCTCGTCCTCATCATCGTAGTCGTCGTCGCCCTCCTCCTCCTCCTCCGCATGTTCTTATGCACAACAAAAGCTCTAACCTCGACAGTTTAGTGCCTGACGACTCCATGACCCTTGACCTCAGCTATCCTGGCTGTCGAAAGCACCTGGAAGACTCAAGGTAAAGGCCACGTGTTCAGCAATATCATGGACACAACATCCTCCAGCATAGCATCATCCTAGCAACCACTTACTTCAACAACAACCACTTACTTCAACAACAACCACTTACTTCAACAACAACCACTTACTTCAACAACAACCACTTACTTCAACAACAATCCACTACTATATTATGGAATTGACGACGTCAGAAGAAGGAGGAGATTTGCAGGCTGGAGTGCACGAGTGCTGGGGAAGGGATATCTATTGTTTGTTTTAATTGTTAATGTGCCTCATTATGACAACTAAAAGTGGTCTAAATCAGTCCTGGTAGAGTAAGCAACGAACAACTGGCAGAGTACTGAATCTGGCAGGTCCTCCTAAGGACCGGTCGTCATCAGCACCAATTCAATGCAGTCATGAAAATGCCAATCAACGCGAGCCCCATAAGACCCAACCGAACCTGAAGAGCAAAGAGGAGAAAATATAACCAGTCCTGTTTAGGACTAACTCGAAACAGAACAAAGAAAAGAAAGAATATCACACTCACCAAAAAACTGGACCTCAGTTATAACCGACGCCGCAGAGGCAGATTGAACGAGGTCGAATGTTTATTATGTTTGTTTCCTGTAAATAGTCAATGGGATTGTATTCTCTCCGCTAGCTAACGGGACATCCGGGAGATAGGTGGAGTGCCCGTTTAGCCCCTCCCCCACAATACCCAACCAGAGTGACGTAAAACAGTGCTGGCATATAGCGGATTGAGCAGTAGAGAAACCCATGGGTAGTTGTTGCGTATGTTTCCACATTCGGCAAAGAAAGTAGGCGATCTGTTCACTGAGATAGTTGCTGCTGTTGTCGACAAGTATCCTCACTGCCAAGACAAACTGCAATGGCCAACTACATTCTTCGCAGATGAGTAGACAACTGAGTCAGTCAGAGAGATTATTTACAGGAAAATTGTGAATGACTGTTTTGGACGGCAAGTTCTGCACTACACGCCACTGGATGGTTGTAATGATGAGGACGACGAGGGTGATGATGATGATGATGATGATGATGATGATGATGATGATTGTAGTAATGGTAATGATGATGGTAACGATAATGATGATGATGTTGACAATGATGATTATAATGATGATGATGATGGTGATGCTGGTGGTGGTAGTGGTGGTGGTGGTGTTTCTGGTGGTGGTGGTGGTGGTAGTGGTGGTGATGGTTGTGGTGGTGGTGGTGGTGGTAATGGTAATGATGATGGTAACGATAATGATGATCATGTTGACAATGATGATGATGATGATGGTGGTGGTGGTAGTGGTGGTGATGGTGGTGGTGGTGGTGGTGGTAATTATGTTGGTAACGATAATGATGATGATGGTGGTGGTGGTGGTGGTAATTATGTTGGTAACGATAATGATGATGATGGTGGTGGTGGTGGTGGTGGTAATTATGTTGGTAACGATAATGATGATGATGGTGGTGGTGGTGGTGGTAAT
>OY992894.1:96164690-96214690 GCA_963921405.1 Cepaea hortensis
GCAGCAGAAATGCTTTGTGTTGATTTTCACAATGGATGTAGCGGTGCACAAAGCCATGGCAAACTGCTAAATGTAAAATTGACTAGAATATCACTAACAAATATGAGAGAGTGCGAAACATACAGAGGTATATCACTCCTGAGCCATATAGGGAAAATGTATGCAAAACTTTTGGAACAAAGAGCTAGACCAATAGTTGAACAACAGTTAAGCAAAGCACAATTCGGTTTTCGGAAAGGTAAAAGTTGCACTGATGCATTATTTACACTTAGACAAATTTGTGAAAAAACTATTGAATATAGTGACCAGCAGAATATTGTGTTTGTAGATCAGGAAAAGGCTTTTGATAGAGTAGACAGATACAAATTATGGACCATCCTTGAAGACTATGGGATAGAAGGGCAACTGCTAGAAAATATCATAGCCATGTACCACTCGAGCCGAAGTGCAGTAAGAACACAAGAAGGTATATCATATATGTTCACAGTCAATACAGGAGTGAGGCAGGGATGTGTGCTCTCTCCCCTGCTATTCAATATCTACATGGACAGAATTTCCAAAGAAGCAAGTCTCGACAGACCAGATTCAGAAAATTTAGAACTCTTTACTCCAGATGAAACAACTGACCCACAGGGAATAAATGAACTTCTATTTGCAGATGATCAGTGCCTGTTTTACAGCGATGAGGGCAGACTACAAAATCATATTACTAATCTGAGTTCAACCTGCAGCAGATACAATATGAGTATAAACACAGCCAAAACCGAAGTAATGCAAGTTAGCAGATCGCCAGGCCCACTAAATATACAGATAAATAACACACCTCTGAAACAAGTTAAAGAATTCAAATACCTTGGAAGTATGATCACAGAAGATGGCAGATTGGACAGAGAAATTGACATCAGATGTCAAAAAGCTAGTGCACTTACATATCAACTATCACCCTTACTGAAACATCCAAACATACCCATGTCCGCAAAACGACAGATAATAAACAGCATATTCACACCAACCCTATGCTACCAATCTCAAACCTGGACTTTATCCAAATTACACCTTCGCAAAATCAACACCTGCGAAATGAGATGCCTGAGGAGAGCTGCCAACTTAACAATCCGAGACCGAGTAAGAAATGCTACTATCAGACAGACTGTGGGATCAACACCTTGTGCCACATTTATTGACAGACAGAAGATCAAGTTGTTTGGCCATGTCGTTAGAATGCAACATCAACAACTACCATCACTGGCCTTACATCAAAGATCATCTGCGACGAGACCACGAGGACGTCCAAGAAGAAAATGGATTGACGACATCAGAGACATTGTACAACCTCACGGAATGACACTATCCAGTGCCGTCCACCGGGCGCTGGAACGTAAATTATTCCTCCCCACGACGCTTGACGGCAGAAGTGGAAGATGATGATGATGATGATGATGATCACTAACAAATGCTGGGATTGATTGCCACGCCCTGTAATTGGCATGCAACTAGTTTAACTATTTAACAGAAGGACAGACAAGATGATCAACTTCGTTGCACCGGGTTTTGTCCCATAAGACTCAGTTGCTTTTTCCTGCTAGAAGCGTCGCACATAGCACGAACTCCGTAGCTCCAGCGACGATTCCCCAGGAGTCTCCGAGAAAACTGCACTTATGAACTGAATGATGCAATCCGGAATTGAACCTACAACTTTCGGAGCGCGTGGTGTAACCACTCGGCCACGGCGACTCCCATCACAGAAGAAACAAGCTCACAGTCGACGTGTAGTGACTCCCGCCAGTCCTGGCACAAGGCCACACTGGCTTGCCAGTCACGTTCTAACTGGGATCCGTGACCAGTTGCTCCAAAACGACAGTTTGATTATTCGAACACATGACCAGCGCTCGGACAGATAGCCTGCTAGTCCCTGAGCCAGCACGTCTCGTCTTCTGTCTTGTCAAGCTGCACATTTCCCTGAGCCAGCACGTCTCGTCTTCTGTCTTGTCAAGCTGCACATTTCCCTGAGCCAGCACGTCTCGTCTTCTGTCTTGTCAAGCTGTACATTTCCCTGAGCCAGCACGTCTCGTCTTCTGTCTTGTCAAGCTGTACATTTCCCTGAGCCAGCACGTCTCGTCTTCTGTCTTGTCAAGCTGCACATTTCCCTGAGTCGGCACGTCTCGTCTTCTGTCTTGTCAAGCTGTACATTTCCCTGAGCCAGCACGTCTCGTCTTCTGTCTTGTCAAGCTGTACATTTCCCTGAGCCAGCACGTCTCGTCTTCTGTCTTGTCAAGCTGCACATTTCCCTGAGCCAGCACGTCTCGTCTTCTGTCTTGTCAAGCTGTACATTTCGCTGAGCCGGCACGTCTCGTCTTCTGTCTTGTCAAGCTGCACATTTCCCTGAGCCAGCACGTCTCGTCTTCTGTCTTGTCAAGCTGTACATTTCGCTGAGCCGGCACGTCTCGTCTTCTGTCTTGTCAAGCTGCACATTTCCCTGAGCCGGCACGGCCTCTCTTCTGTCTTGTCAAGCTGCACATTTCCCTGAGCCGGCACGGCCTCTCTTCTGTCTTGTCCTGCAGCACATTTCCCTGAGTCGGCACGTCTTGTCTTCTGTCTTGTCAAGCTGCACATTTCCCTGAGCCAGCACGGATCCTCTTCTGTCTTGGAAATGTATCTGAGAAATGTACAGCAGAACAAGACAGAAGAGAAGCCGTGCTGGCTCAGGGAAGTGTATACCTTCCTTAGGTATTTATAATGCCCATGTTAAGCATTGCCTCAGAGAGTCATGTATTATTGATTATTTTTCATGCGTATTAATGCTTATTATTTTTGTGTTGTCTAAGATTAGCTTCATACGCGATGTTGAATGAAATAATGTATTAGACGAAATAGAGAAAAAGGGCAGAATGTCTGACGGGCCTGCGTGCCCAGTTCTTAACCCTTTGAAAATAAAGTTCGTTCGTTCGTTCGTTCGTTCGTTCGTTCTTGTTCTGCTTCACATTTCAATTAGTCTGTCACAGTCTAATTAATATTGCTATTCAAACTACTGAACGTAAACTTGTGAAGAGATCACAACAGCAAAGATCGCTGGCGTTGACTGCGACGTTCTGTAAAGGATATGCAATAAACTTTGTAAAAAGTTTGTGTAATTAACCTCCCGTCCACGCTGACCACTCTATTACAGCTAGTTAGTTGCATATCCTTTACAGGACGTCACTGTCAACACCATCATTGTTTGCTGTTTGTGGTCTCTTAGCAAGTTTATGTTTAGTAGTTTGCCATTGGTTTCTTAACGACCGGCTCCTATACCATTTCGTAAAAGCCAACGCAAGGCGGACTGCTGCCAAATCGCTCACAGCTGTGTTTCGAATGCGGTATGCGGGATTACGAACTGCGTCAATAACTCTTCGCCATGGAGCAGACCTATTACAGTTACCTTAATAATAATTACTATTAATTAGTCGTGTAGTAATGACGTTTGCACATTTCCATTGTGTGTATATTGCATCTTTGGTGTCAGGTCTTAGATATGACTGAGCTACCGTATAACAGTAGACGGTACTACCTGCTTCTGTTAGCACTGATTGTTGGGCGGCGCTTACCAAACCCGACACCCCACATTGTTCCAACGGCTTCGAGCGGAAGAGCGCAATTGGGAGGGTACAAGCCTTATCCTTGTTTGAGGAAATGCAACCTAAAGACAAACTGTCATGGCAGGGCAGACCAGGCCTAAGCCTTGGTTGGCAGCTGGTCTAGGATCGAAGCTCCGACAGGCGGACAGTTAGAGCATTGCTTTAATGATCCGGCAGCTTCTGCCGTTTGCCTTGTTCCAGACGTATTGGTACCACCTTTCCTCTGGAGTAAACTAGACAGGCTGAGAGAGGGATCATGCTGCATGGGCAACACATGGTCTCTACAATTCAGCCCAGGTTTTGTGTTATGGAGAGATAACCCCATTTTACAAACTATCGTCTGTCAAGACCTGTGTTGCCGTCTCCCTTTGATGAAAAAGCACCAATATCGACCCAAAAAAGCACTAAAAAGCACCAAATTTTTTTAGGAAGCACCAAAAATAAAAAGCACCAACTGTTTTTATTACAAATGTAACAATGTAGCACAGTATAATTTACTATTATCACTTCATATTACAATGAAGTTTATTCCAGATCCGCCAAATCCCAATCAGAACTACTTTCGAGCCAAAAAATCACCAAATTGTAATACTATTTTTTGGGAAATCACTAAAACAAGCCCTGGTGGTATTCATTCAAAATGTTATAAAGTAGCACATTATAATTTATTATTATCACTGAATATTAGAATGAAGTTTATTCCAGATCTGCCAAATCCCAGTCAAACAACTCCTCTTCAGTTTCTGTAGCTATTTCCTGCTGTGTTTGCTCCTGCGATGATGAGGATGAGGAGGATGATTGAAAGAAACGTGTATATGCCTCCTGTGACCCAATTTTTCGTAGAATATCCTTAGGTAGTTTATAATCACGACAGCATTTGCCATATCTTATCATTCCATATCTAATAGTCAAAACAGCTGTCAAACTCTTTATGCTAAGTCTATTCCACAATTTTGATTTTATAACTCCCATCTGACTGAAAATACGCTCCACGTCCTCATTAGAATGAGGTAAAATGAGCAGAGTTAAAGCTAAATCTGTAAGATCTTGGAAAGGATTTTCACCGGTGGCATCCCTGTATGAGGCTATTTCTGCCCACAGTCCAAGTGTGTCAGAGGTCTGTGTCCACTGCATATGATGAAGTTTTCTCCACTGGAAATTGATGCGGGCGAGAGTAGCTGCATCTTCTACAAACATTTTAGCAAGGTCCAATATACAGGGCTTCATTGGCTGTAGACATTCACTTCCACTAAGACATGACATGGACTGCAACACTCGAACGTTATCGGGTGTACGTAAACGCAGCTGTGTCAATAGCTCTATTAAAAACTGGATGCACCTTCCACGAATTTCTTTCTCATCGGGAAACTTGTAGTCTGCTATTAAAGGGAGTTAAATTAGTTGAATGTTGCGCGGTAACGTACTAAGACTGTTTTACTCCCTCCCTTCAGTTCAAATTCGGCTTTATAGTGTTCCCAAAATGAATTTTAAAGTAATTTTTACCCACCCCAAAAAAGCAACAAAAAGCACCAAAAGAATTTTGTGAAGCACTAAATTTACGCGGCCGCGCTAAAGGGAAAATTATCGCACTAACTGACTTGAAAAAGCACTAAAGTTAGAGCGAAAAGTACTAAAATGGCAACACTGGTCAAGACGGCCAGGTGCCAGTCATGTTGCATCATATAATTTTCGTTATTTCTACGATTAACCTAAAAAAAATGTATAGATGAAATAATGAGAGGAAGGAGAGAGATGAGAAGGGTTAGATTGTTTGTTAGACGGGCCTGCGTGCCCAATTCTTTTCATTCGTTCCCTGATTAAAGACTGCACTGTAACACACAAAGAAGACGCTTATAGTTGTCTGAATGTATACATTCCTAATCTCACAGAAATACGATCTTCCTACGTGATATGTTTAGTAACACATACAACACGAAACACATAATTAACGATCACTAATGCGAAGAGAATAACCGATGATCAAAGCGGCTTACCATAGTTATGTAAATATTCACCGCGGTCGGCTTAACTCCACAAGGGAGGTTAATCACATACAGTAAGGGAGATAATGCGTGTGAATACAGTGTGAAATAAATACAGCAGTTGCCGAGCTGTCGATCACTGTATTCTGTGAAAGATTGGGTTGGGTTGGAGAAAGGTCACACAAGTTCTTGAAGACATCATCATTATCATCATGTATCTTGCCGACTGGCGTGGGCTATCAGGCTTCTCCGCATCTTGCTATCTCTAACAGCATATATGTGTATGCTGTCCCCTTCTTTCAGTGATATGATACAAGATTGCCAAGAATTTTCTCTCGCTGTCTTCCCTATCTCACTTTTCACAAAATTCTCAGGTTGTCACAATATATTTAAATTTGTGTCTTCTCGTTTTGTGATCAAAAATGATGACTGCCTCTTTCTGATGTTTGTGATAAGTTGTCGTTGCCACACAACTTTCATCACAATATCCAGATTGCTCGTGTTGGCTGTCCAAGGAATTTTCAACATTCTTCTGCAAAGCCACAGCCCCAAGTCTTCCATAGACTTTGCTCTCTTGTTGTCTAATTGTCCAGGATTCGCAGCCATATGTTAGGACTGCTTCTATGTTACATGCAAGAATTCTTTTTTCTAACTCCCAATGACAAGGAGTTATTGTACTTTATTATGTTCTTTATCTGTGTGATGCATCGTCCATTTGATGTTATCCATTGTCTGTATATATCTGAGTTTCTGCATTTGCCCCAAAATAACGTCATTTACTTTAAATGCACATTTAGGTACAATACGTGTCTATAATATCACCATGTCTTTCTATTTTTCAAACTAAAGCCAATATTTTCACTTTCTACAGACACTGTGTCTATCATCTCCTGTAGTTCATTCTGACTTGTTGCTATCTATCAAGACGGTGTAATCCGGATAAAGTAAATGTTTTATATTATGTCCACCAACCAGGATCCCTGTAGATCTCATTATATGTTCACTGTACATTGAGAACAAATCAGGAGACATTACTACAGAGGTTCCCAAACCACGGCCCGCGGGCCACTTGTGGAAGCTGTTAGAAAGTGGCACGCGAGGCCTCATTATTTAATATAATATATTTTAATAATTTCAAAAATGCACTCGGAGCGCCCCGTCAGCGTGCGATAATTTACTCTTCTCGTGGTTGTTATGCTCAGATATTATTGAATGCGCCTGTTCAGTTCGCAACGAAACGTTATGAAGTTCCCATATCCCAGCTAGTTAATTAGTTAGTCGACAGATCATCTCACTGCACGTCGAACCATTCAGTCCATAAGTGCTCGGATCCCCTCCTCAGCAAATCCAGCAGCGTGTAGCGGCTCACGACACCAGTTCTGTGTTGGGCTATTACTATTCTTTGGCTTCCTGTGTAATGTTCTGTTTTGCCACACCTCTTTCATCTTGCTGTTCAGGCAGTCTGACCAGACTCTTCCTTGATGCTGGGGCTCCCTGTACTGTTGTTGTACATGTCTGCTAGTTTCTCTAGCGCGTTGTCGGTGCACATATTGCTGTCTTCATATCTTATGCCATCTGGCCCTGGATCGCTGTTTTTTTATCATCGAAGCACCGCCTTGATCTCTTTCACTGTCACTGTGTCTTCATCCGAAATTTTCTGAGCCTTGCACTTATCTGAGGTAACCTCCTTGGCAAGATATCGGCCTCTCATGTCTGTCTGATAGCTCTGCTCTAAATAGTGTTCTAAGAGGGCTTTGCCCACTAAGATGGGCAACTCTGTTCTTCTTGGCGTTTTGCCATTTCCTTACAGAACTACGCTTAACATATTACAGACTTGTCGACCAATCAGAGTGCGCAAGGCGCCATGCTGTCGTCTGTTACAACTGTTTAGCAGAGTCGGTGGTATTATATTGAAATTAGATTCTTTTCAAATAAATATTTACTGTTAAAGCCTATAAACATGAATGTGGACAATCTTAAGTCAAACAATGGTGAAAAGCGAAAATGTGAAGACGCTGCTTGTCGTGAATTCAACGAAGATTGGATGGATACATTTATGTTTATGTCTAGCTGTAGTGGTAAGCCAGTTTGCTTAATCTGCGGAATTTGTGTTTCTCTTATTTTAAAAAATGTAATCTGGAACAATACTTCACGACCACACATTCAGACATAAATGCTCAATATCCGATCAATTCGGAGTTAAGAAAAGATTTAATAGCTAAAAAAGAAAGTTATCTGACCAGGCAGCAGTCATTTTTCACCAAGGTTAACGAACAGAGCAAGAGTGCTGTGTTGCGTCGTACGAAGTCGCTCTTCTGCTGGCTCGCAAAAAGAAGCCGTTCACCGATGCAGAAGAAATAATCAAGCCTTCCCTTAAAATTGCTGCTAGAATGCTTGGCTATACAAAGTGTGAAATAAAATTTGATCAGATTACTTTGTCTAATAATACTATGGCCATGCGAGTTGAAGAATTAGCCAACGATGTTCATCGTCAAGTAGCAGCACATATCAAAAATAATTTTAAAAAATTCCATTGGCAATAGATGAATTGGACAGTGTATGCACCGACGGTGCTCCGGCTTTGATGGGTAAAATGTCTGGATGTCTAGCATTATTGGAACAGTTTCTTGGCCGCAATATATTAAAATATCATTGTATCATTCACCAAGAAGTTCTGTGTGGAAAGACATTAAATCTAAAACATGTCATGGATGTTGTTCTGAGATGTGTGAACAACATTCGAAGAAAGGCGCTGACCAGACGTGAGTTCAGACAGTTTCTATCAGACCGGAACGAGGAATACGGTGAGCTACTGTTCACTGTGATGTCAGATGGCTATCCAAAGGGTAAGTTCTGTCACGTTTCTGGGCACTGATAAATAATGTCTGTCTGTTTCTGTTTGAAATAAATGAATTGCCTACAGAACGGGAATGTCTGCTGAACGGTTACTGGCTTAATGACCTGGCATTTTTGGTGGTCATCACGTCTCATTTAAACTCTTTAAATGCTAGGATCCAGGGAGAAAACAAACTATTCACAAATTTGTGCGATGACATTTCTTCATTTAAAATGAGACTACGGCTGTTTATCGGACAACTGACTGAAGGGACTTTAGAGGTGTTTCCAACCCTGAAGACGCTTGTGGTGGAAAATAAATGTGACTTGTTACAGTACAAAGTAAATGTTGAAGTCTTCTGGATATCTTTCAGTCGAGATTTCAAGAGTTTAAAGTAGAGGAGGATAATGTTGCCCTCTTCATAAATCCGTTCGTATTTCTTGATGCCAAGCTCTGTCAATAACATCAAAACCTTCAGCCCGAAGTAATTGATTTGAAATACAATTCTGCACTGAGATGTACATTTCTGGAGCTGCCTGCCTCACCTTCAGCAGATCTATTGATTTCATTCTAGCGACTATTGCCTGTGGAACAATTTGAACACTTGCGTTCATTCACCCAGAGATACATTTGTCGTTTTCGACTTACAGATGCGAGCAGTCATTTTCCGCAATGACCTTTATTTAAAAAAAAAAAAAAGCAACGTTCCAGACTCACCGCCAGTAACCTAGTTGCGCTTATGACTTTGGGCACGACAGATTTGGGCCCAGACATCGATAAACTGGCATCTGAACTTGAGTAAATTAATTACATTAATAGGGATTTTTGAAACTGATTTAAAATTTATTGTTAAATGAACTTTTGATTTTAAACCAAAAAATGACCACAGTGTAGTAATGACACTGACTGCCTTTAAAGTTTTATTGACGTAAGTTAAGTAAGGTAAGAAAGATAATGCATTACTTTTATAAATAAAATAGTAGCTATGGCCCTCTGCTTGAAAAGCTTGGGAACCACTGCATTACACAATCTCGTCTGACGCTCTTCTTTATACATTGAACTGTTCCTTCCAGATTGTTGGTTCTCTCATGGCTGCTGTTTGCTGCCAATATATGTTTTTTATTATTTGCAGATATTTACCGTCACTGTTTAGTTGTTCTAATAGTTTGAAAGAGTTTCTGGTAGGTTTCTGGATTATGTAAAACATGAGGACATATCTAAAACCTCGGGAAATATCTAAAACCTCGGGGAAATATCTAAAACCCAGGTAAATATCTAACACCTGGGAAATATCTAAAACCTGGAGGAAATATCTAACCCTGACCAACCACACAATCAGCTTCCAGCCAACAAATCATTGAACCAACGCGCCAACCAACAATAATATTGTCAAATCCTATTTCAGACCCTGTCTGTCACAGATTGGACCTATTTCTCCTGGGTTGAGAAAGTACTGCAGACATGTATACATACATATATACATATATACATACATATACCTATATATGTACACACACTCACACTCATATATTATATATATATTATATATATATATATATATATATATATATATTATATATAGAGAGAGAGAGAGAGAGAGAGAGAGAGAGAGAGAGAGAGATTGAGGAGAGAGAGATCTAAAAGACAAAACGCAGTACAGTACCTACATGTCAGTCTGTCGAAAGCTAAACCTACACCCGACTACAATCAAGGAATCTATTTGCGCAAGTCATAAAACACACCCGTACATGACTTACTGCTTGCTGCCAGCCATTCATACTACCCTCATTTTAACGAGGTCAGTCATAAGTGAACCCAGACAACGACTTAATAAAACCGGCCATAAACAGGTGACCTTCAACAGACAATCTTTAACCAACTGTAACCAGGCAGAATTTATTGACATCTGTTGTGTGAGGGGCCACTTAAAAACACCCACAGTTTTCAGGTCATATTATTGCTTTCTTGATTTCATATCGTGAGGTTTCCCAGTTGAAAGTTCATTTCCGGGAGAAAAGCGCGAGGCATATTTTATTGTTGGCGTGAATGAAAGTTGACGCCACGACGATGTTGACAACCATAAAAGTGGTGGCTGTGTTTGTTGAGTGGGTCTCTGGGGAAACGTCCCCGTTCTGGTGGATCCACGAGTCGGGGGTCGTATCTGGGAATTGTAATTCTGATAAGAAAAGTAAGCTGTGTAAAGAAGTATGGGTAATTACTGCAGGACACGAAGTCTTGCATGAAAGTGTTAAATCGTAAAGTAACCCATTACAATCGCAATGTGCGTTCGGTGCATGGTGCTGTCTCCATATTTGTATGTTGACATTTTCGTGATTGACTTGGGCAAGTTGATTACAAGTACCTCTGAAGTCGGAGCGGGGTAGCCTGATGGCGAGGGACACTGGTAATAAGGCAGGTTTACCCTCGCTCAATGTGCACTAAGCTTGAGTTCATAGTGAGCGGGACAAAAACAACGACCAATTGGGACTTCGTGGACGATTTGGTCACGTGGGTGATGTGGTCACGTGGGTGATGTGGTCACGTGGGGGTGTGGTCATGTGGGTGATGCGGTCATGTGGGTGATGTGAATACGTGGGAGATGTGGTCACATGTGTGGTGCGGTCACGTGGGTAATATGGTCACGTAGGTGATGTGATCACGCTCGGTTTCTTTCCGAAATTTCGCACAAAGCACGAACTCCATAGCTCCACCGACAACCCCCAGAAGTCTCCGAGAAAATTGCATTTGTGAACCGAATGTTGTCCAGGATCGAACCCACAGCCTTCGGAGCGCTAGGCAAGCAGCGTCAACACTTCACCACGGGGATTCACCGCAAACTAAAACAACAATCAGCCAAGTGTATGCACGAGACAACATTGAAGATATAGCCAATTGATTTCAGGCCAACGAAAGACCTTCTCGACACCCCCCACTCTGATCCTGATACCCACAGACACCTTAATGAGAACTCTCCAGAGGTTTACAGATGGGATCGTAATCTGAAGGGCATGCTTGCTAGAATCAAATTTCCGATCCCTACGGCATTTCTTCTAGGGACTTCCTCTCGATCTTGGCGTGAAACAAGTCGGGTTGTTATTTACACTCCTTCTGTTAGCTTCCCGAGTGTGTTACAAATTAGAGACTTCTGCACAATGCGAATCCTTTAGTCGATATGTCTGCCTGACCATCTACTTGTCTGTTTGTCTGTCTGTCTGTCTGTCTGTCTGTCTGCTTGTCTGTCTGTCTGCCTTTCTATCTTTCCATCTGTTTGCCTACATGTCTGTCAGTTAACCTGCTATTAACTTTGAAATCATGTACAACATTACCCACATCCCGTCACAGCATCTACATCTCGTTACAGCATCCACATCTCATCACAACACCTACATCTTGTCACGGCACCCACATCTCGTCACAGCACCTACATCTTGTCACGGCACCCACATCCCATCATAGCATCCACATCCCGTCACGGCACCTACATCTCATCACGGCACCCACATCTCTTCAGGGCACCCACATCTCATCACGACACCCATATCTCGTCACGGCACCTACATCTCGTCACGGCACCCACATCTCATCACAGCACCCACATCTCATCACGGCATCCATATCTCGTTACGACACCCACATCTCGTCACGGCACCCACATCTCGCCACAGCACCCACATCTCATCACGGCACCCACATGCTGTCACAGCACCCACATCCCGTCTCAGCACCCACATCACGTCACATCATCCACATCCCGTCACAGCACCCACATCCCGTAACAGCACCCACATCACCTTACAGCACCCACATCACCTTACAGCACCCACATCTCGTCACAACACCCACATCTCGTCACAACACCCACATCTCGTTGCTCTCAATTTGACACCAGTCTACTCCCAGTTTTAAATCACCATGCTATAAATAGAGCACTAATCTCCCGCCCGAACAAGTTCAAAGTTAAACTCTAGTAACCACCTATCGGCCGACATTTTGTCAAACAGATTTTATACAAAACTCTTTTATTGCAAACATTTTCCAGACTTACTGCTAATCTCTCTAAATCCCTGACCAAACCTGTCAATATTTGGCCGAAGTGCCGGCTATTCATATTCAACTTTTGGTTTGCAAATCCGAAATCAAGCTGGTAATCTCAGAACAAATATGGCAGCCGTGGCGTGGGTTCGCATGTCCCAAATCTCAGGCTGACTGTAACCCAGTGGCTCTTATTTGATGAGTTTGTGGCCACAAGTTTTGGGTGAAAATTACTTCTGGCCATCTTCAATGATTAATGTACAACGCCTTCAGTAGACAGACGTCATCGGGGTTGAAAGGATAGAGCGCGTATTCTTGAATTCCCGCTGAGCTGATTGTGCTGTGCTGATGGCGAGGTAGGGGGTTCCACCTCTAGTTGGATTAAACGTTGATTTCTCGTTCAGAAATCAATGGCAATCTACTGAGCGTACAACTGGCTAGACAGTCAATCAGGGGTTGAAGGCAGCGTCCTGCAAGGACACGCAACTGGTAACTTCAGTGTTGGGAGGCCGCGGAAGGCCAGCGGCTAGCACACTTGCCCTGTAAATTCAGTGTCCGTGGGTTTGAATCCACACCAGGACGGGTCAGGATTTTAATTGACCTGAACCCCCAGGACACAGCCTAGCATGGGAGCCTGGACATGTAAGGGAAACCAAAGGCGGCCGATGAGATATTAACCAGGTGTCTTTTAGAACATGGGGCGGGAACTTTATAACCAATAGGCCACACGGCCTGTTCAATAAAAAAAAATAATTACCTCAAACGACAAATAGTATAATAAACATTCCCATAAGTATGGTACGATACACCTTCCTTAGGTATTTATAATGGCCATGTTAAAAATTGCCTAGTGAGTCACGTATTATTGATTATTTTCCATGCGTTATAATGCATATTGCTCTCTTGTTGTCTAAGATTGGCTTCATAAGTGGTGTATGAATGAAATAACTTATGAGAGGAAAGAGAGAAGAAGAGCAGACTGTCAGACAGGCCCGCGTGCCCAATTCTTAACCCTTTGAAAATAAAGTTTGTTTGCTCGTTCGTTTGTTCGTTCGTTCAGGAAATATGAATATTTTTTTTTTTACTTTTTTTTATTTTTTACTTTTCTACACAAAGAAGAGGAGCGGCTGGCCGAGTGGCAAGAGCGTCTGGCTACCCAGGAGATGAGGGTTCGAATCTTCGGTAAAGAGTTACATTTTCTTCTGTCTGGAGCAAAAAGAAACAGTTCGCGGCGACTGCACTAGCCAGGCGGCCTTAATTCCTCAGGCTCAAGACCCCTGTCTTACAAGCCAGGTACTGCAGGTAGCGATGACTGTTTTATATAAAGAACATGTTGACACCAAAATGTGATATAACACTAGTTGTAAGAACACTTAAGTAAGCTGGTCAATGTAGACACCTGGAGGATCATAACATCACATGGAAGATGCATAGCAGAGATTATGAGCAGAATAGGGCAAGCAAAGGCTGCATTTCAGAAAATGAAGAATATTTTATGCAATAAGTCACTACCATTGGACGTAAGAAAGAGAGCGCTGAAGTGCTATATAAAACCTGTTTTGCTGTATGGCGGTGAATCATAAAACGTTAATGGACACATTAGGAAAAACTAGCAGGCTAGAAACATGTTTGTGTCTATCGGTTACAGCCTGGAGAAGAGAGGAGGACAATTGTCGACACGTTTCTTTATCCACGGTCGCCATTATGGTCGCAAGTGCTAGCCTCGGTTCTACACATGACTGAATTGTATTCAATGACTCAATGTTAAAGTCAACTCTATACATGACTGAATGTTATTCTAGGTTCTTCACTTGACTGAATGTTAAAGTCAATTCTACACACGACTGAATGTTAAAGTCAACTCTACACATAACTGAATGTTAAAGTCAACTCTACCATCTCTGAATGCCAGAGTCACCTCTACACATGACTGAATGTTAGTCTAGGTTCTACACATGACTGAATATTAAAGTCAACTCTACACATGACTGAATGTTAGTCTAGGTTCTGCACATGATTGCATGCCGGCATCGGCTGTGCATATGACTGAATGTAGTGTCCGTTCTAGACATGACTGAATGTCAAAGTCAATTCTACATATGACTGAATGTCAGCGTCGGTTCTACACATGATTGAATGTATTGTCCGTTCTACACATCATTGGATGTCAGAGTCGATCCAACACTTGACTGAATGTTAAAGTCAACACTGCACATTACTGAATGTTATGGTCAACTCTACACATGACTGAATGTGATCTAGTCCAAGTAAAGTACAATGAAAGGACACCGACCCAAGTCACAGAATGTGCTGGAGGGAAAAGGGAGAGAAAGAAGCGTGGATGAGGACGACAATGTAACATGTTGAAGGACTACACAGAGAAATGGTTCTGGCAGAGGCTTGAGGGGACCGTGAAGACGCAGCAGACAAATATTGCAGATTAAAGATGGTCCACCCTCACTGTGACGATGGCCTGGCTGATAATGATGATGATGGCGCTGATGATGATTAGGAGGAGGATGATGATGGCGATGATGATGATGGTGATGATGATATTTAATAAATTCCAGGACAAGTAATCAATTCACGTACCTGAATACCCGAATCAATAAAGAAATGCTGTCTTCAGTCTTGCCTCAGAAAGGCAATTACTGTTGAGAGTTAAATATCATTGTTTCAACTTCTCCTCATTTGTTGACTTTCTGGGTTATTTATGCAATAAATATTTCCAGCTGGATATTAACAAAAAGCTGGATCGGACCCAGGTAAGAACAACACGACCAGCGGGGACAGCCTTCGCTCCTCGTGTCAGCGCCCGAAATTACTTCACATAATATTTATTTGGAAATATGGTCTTGCACGATGCAGACTTTTCTGCCTGAGTGGACAAAGGGGGAAGAGTAAGCTGGGATGAACGTGGCATTTGATGGGAGTGAAGCTGAAAGCAGGACACTATATAAAGATATCAGATAGCATCTCAACAGGTGTTTGATGTGACGCCAGGCTAAAAGTGAACACGTGCCATTTCTGAAGCGGATGTGAAGACGGGGCTTGAACCAGGGTCTTGCGTTGTTTTTGTTTGTTTGTTATCTTTCTTCCGTTACTGATTTGCTATGAGATAACAACAAGAGTCATCTGTTATTCCTACCTTATATTGTTCTATGTTGCTTTGTCATGAGTATGTGTATGTTACATTGTTCTATGTTGCTGAGTCATGTAATGTGTATAGCTTACATTGTTCTATGTTGCTGTGTCATGGAGTATGCATACCTTATTTTGTTCTATATCTACTGAGTCATGGAATATGTACACCGTGCATGGTTCTAATGTTGCCGAGTCATGGATTATGTCCTGTAGGTGGCCATGGAAGTCGGAACGCGCCCAGGAGTGTGTAACAACTCACCCGCCGAACCAACCAGCCCTAACAATGGATGACGCTAGAGCGTCGGACATGTACCGGTATATAGGCCACCAGGCCGAGACAGGGTGAGCGTGGAAGCCTGGGGTGTGAACCCAGGGTGGAGCCGCCCCTGTTGCAGATCTTGGTGGTGGTAACAAATATTTGAACGAGAACTTTGAAGACTGAAGTGGAGAAGCGTCCACGATGTGCAGTAACCGAAGTACCGTTGATGCGAAAAACAACATGCTTCGTAGGCAATCTCTCAAAACTGTAGGAAATATGCTAAGTGCTACAGATATGCAACACCGCAGGCCCATCTAATACATCCCCCAGGCTAATCGGTGGAAAATGTGAAAGTGGCTGTCAAATGGAAAATTGTTTGGCTATCAAATTCGTTTAGTGGTCTTAGACCGCATTGAGTATGGACGTCATCAAAATCTGCGAACTGCAACCACGTGGCCTCCGAAGGTACAGCCTGGGGCGCGCAAGAAGTCGTATATACTGAAGTGAGGTTAAGCAACCATGACGATTTCTTGGATGAGCCCATTATCGGAGCGTCATGTGTCGGCTCAGCACTTATGGAAGCCTCCTTGGATGGCGGGGAATACCCTTGGTCTGTCATTGTCTTCCCTTGCGGGCCGACCAGTATGCATACGGCTGTTTCCAACGGGCTAGTTGTGTCAGCAGTGGATAGAGGGACACAGATGACGTTACCACTCGTGACCGCGACAAGTTCTACCCGGTCAACAGATGTCCGCAGGAGTCGGATGTGTCGATCAATAGGCGCAACTATCGCAGCTCTGCTGTAAACTGACACAACGAAATTAAGCACAAGACACAAACAAACACACAAATATATCGGACGAACGAAGAAAGAAAAGACAGTGTTGAATTTCTATTGTTCAACGTGTCCACCATATATTGTTCTATGTTGCCGAGTCATGGAATATGCATATCTTATATTGTTGTATGTTGCTATCATGATTTAAATATTTATCAGATTGTAGATATTTGTCATGACGTAGATATTTATCTGCGTGTTGATATTTGTCAGGCTGTAGATATTTGTCATGACGCAGATATTTATCTGGGTGTAGATATTTGTCATGACGCAGATATTTATCTGGGTGTAGATATTTGTCATGACGCAGATATTTATCTGGGTGTAGATATTTGTCATGACGCAGATATTTATCTGGGTGTAGATATTTGTCATGACGCAGATATTTATCTGGCTGTAGATATTTGTCATGACGCAAATAGGTATTTGGGTGTAGATGTTTGTCAGGCTGTAGATATTTGTCAGATTGTAGATATTTGTCATGACGCAGATATTTATCTGGCTGTAGATATTTGTCATGACGCAAATAGGTATTTGGGTGTAGATGTTTGTCAGGCTGTAGATATTTGTCATGACGCAGATATTTATCTGGGTGTAGATATTTGTCATGACGTAGATATTAATTAGGGTGTAATATTTGTCTACTGGCGAAGGACTTACGGCGCGATTCGTGTCAGCCCGCTTACCCGCGTTCGAAACACAGCTACAGTAGACCGCGTTGCGCTGGGCTTTAACGAGTTGGTATGGTAGCCGGTCGTTCAAAAATCATTGGCAAACTACTGAACGTAAACTTGCCAACACATCAACAACAGCAGTAAAATGCTGGTGTTGACAGCGATGTCCTGTAAAAAGGATATGGAAAAAAAAATAGTTGTCAAGGTGTAGATTTGTATAAAGGTGTATATATCTGATCTGCCCTCACGACCCTCTGTACAGTTTTGGATAAGGGTGTATATATCTGATCTGCCCTCACGACCCTCTGTACAGTTTTGTATAAGGGTGTATATATCTGATCTGCCCTCACGACCCCCTGTACAGTTTTGGATAAGGGTGTATATATCTGATCTGCCTCACGACCCTCTGTACAGTTTTGTATAAGGGTGTATATATCTGATCTGCCCTCACGACCCTCTGTACAGTTTTGTATAAGGGTGTATATATCTGATCTGCCCTCACGACTCTCTGTACAGTTTTGTATAAGGGTGTATATATTTGATCTGCCCTCACGACCCTCTGTACAGTTTTGTATAAGGGTGTATATATCTGATCTGCCCTCACGACCCTCTGTACAGTTTTGTATAAGGGTGTATATATCTGATCTGCCCTCACGACCCTCTGTACAGTTTTGTATAAGGGTGTATATATTTGATCTGCCCTCACGATCCTCTGTACAGTTTTGTATAAGGGTGTATATATTTGATCTGCCCTCACGACCCTCTGTACAGTTTTGTATAAGGGTGTATATATTTGATCTGCCCTCACGACCCTCTCTACAGGTTTGTAGAAGCTGCAAACAGAACACATTTAGTGCGCCCAGCGTTTCTCTGTGCCCAGTCCAGGACACGGCAAACAATAACAACTGAAGAAGAACCACCGGCCCCAACAAAGACGTAGGTATGAGCGCTATGGTCTCTCGTGTTAGCCATTGTTGGGCGCAGACGACACTCGATGTCGGCGCGAAGAATGCAACTGCTGCGCCAGGCCATGCAGGAAGCAATCAACATGTCCTTACAGAGACCCCGAAGTACGGAACATCAGCAATTAGGTCTGGTAGATTTCCCAACACGATGTTCACAAATGCTCATTTATATGTAAAGTGCGACACTTTATCTAAGAACTTTGGAGTCGCGATGTTGCACGGCCTATTGAGACTTTCCTTCAGCCGGGTTTCGGTGTGTTTGAGCTATTGATGTTGCATACGACTCCTTGATGCAGATAGCGTGTCTGATGGGCGATAGAGTCTGTTGGAGTGCTCGGCGAGAGACTGACTCTGCCCAAGCTGTAAGTTTAGAGTGGGCGAGATGTTAGTGCATTTAACTTCTTGTCAGTTTCAACTGGGACCCTAAGATGAGCAGTACAGTTCTTTTGAATGCTGTATCCAGAGAGTTTTACAATAATTTGGGAATATATTAACGATCTTAATACTCTTGTATCTGTCCTGTGGTGTTGAGGTAAATTACAGTATGTTATAGTCTTTCCTCTTCTACCCAGGAGTGTGGATGTACCAAACATTCCTGTTTAGTCTTTCCTCTTCTATCCTGGAATATAGGGCTATCTTACAGTCTTATTTAGTATGTTCTCTTCTACTCTTGGGTACAGAGATACCTTATAACCTTGTTTAGTCTTTCCTCTTCTACCCTGGGATGTAGAGGTACCCCACATTGTGTAATTCCTCTTCTACCCTGGGATGTAGAGGTACCCCACATTGTGTAGTCTTTCCTCTTCTACCCTGGGATGTAGAGGTACCCCACATTGTGTAGTCTTTCCTCTTCTACCCTGGGATGTAGAGGTACCCCACATTGTGTAATTCCTCTTCTACCCTGGGATGTAGATGTAACCCCACATTGTGTAGTCTTTCCTCTTCTACCCTGGGATGTAGATGTACCCCACATTGTGTAGTCTTTCCTCTTGTGATCAAGAGAAAAAAAAGAGGATGAAGAGAGAGGAGGGAGGGAGGAGAGAGAGAAGAGAAAGAAAGGAATGCGAGGGAAACGATATAAATAGTGTGAAGCCTAAAAGTTCGTTCCTCAGTCGAACTCTGCCTACTACACACTACCTTTGATAGTAAAGAAAGATGAAGAGAGAGAAGGAGAAAAAGGATGAGAGTGAGAGAGAGAGAGAGGAGAAAGAGGATGATAGTAAGGGATACGACAGATTTAGGTTCGTGTCTCCGCGTGAGAACAATAGTTAATTACTATTGCACCATCAATGTCTCGTGGTGTACGTTATCAGTTTATAGAAGAGATGTGCAGCCTCACAAGGTTTCTAAACTACTCTACTTATATTACTTCAGACTGACAAGTCGAAATAAAAGACAACTCAATCATATATTTGATTTCTTTCTGAACAATAACAGAGTGACAATCTACAACATAATCGCATAGAGTAATCAGTACATGCATTGCAGACACATAATGCATATTGAACTGTAATAATACGATGCTGCATTACCTCACAAGGGAGAGATAGATAGTATAAGTCTATGCAACTGGATGTTAGGGGAATGCCACTTATGATCACCTATTAACCGCATGAAGTAAAAGACTAAAGCTAGGAATTACACCGGCCTTTGTTTCGTAACTATCTTTCCGTAGGCTTATTAGTGGTCCATATATTCAGCCCAAATACCCATTGATCCATAGATTGATCCATCAATCCATATACCCAGGGATTATTTTGTTCAGATGGACATCTGTTTAGTCAAGTATGCCCGGTATGCTTGGGCGACTCCCTTTTACCCAGTATCTGAAACATTATAAAACAATACCCGTGAGTTTTATGTCAAAATAAACTTTAGTCTTTCACTACCTACAAAGCCCTTAACATCTATCGCTTCTTTATCTACGCTAGTATCAATATATCTTAGCCATAACATAAATTTACAACAGTATTTTAAACACAGAAATTTATCGTTTATATATATTTAACTAACATTATTATCGCCTATTTCCCGACGCGCCGCCTACAGCCAACATTAAGTATTTAACCATTCACCCGAAGATCTGAACTCGCTGCCTGTACCACGCCGGGCCAGCCTAACTACACCTTAGCTACACAGCCGCAGAAGCGCGACCTCCTTTCACCTATGTCCAGCGAACAAAAGACACGCATTCTTTCCTGTGACCGCCCCGTCTCTGGCCAACGATCTCACCTGCCCCTATTGTCTGGTTTACCTAGTGATCGCGAGTGCCTTGCTATCTTCTTCTGCCGTCTGCTGTGTTTGTTTATATCTTGCAGTAGCCTTTCGTTTTATATGCCGTGTTGACCCGCCTAACCGATTAATTTGACTCCAATCACTCTATTTCGGCCATTTAAATATATGTCATATACCGGACGTCGCATTCAGTCCTGATCCTTTGCCGGGTCGTTCATGATTACGCGGTAAGTTCACCTACGGTAGTTTGCTATAGCTCTCTAAACTAAGATACCTGATTATAATATACAATTAAACTAATTATTTCTAAGTCTTATGTCAACTTACATTCAACTTCTGCCGTCCCGTTGATCATCTGGGTCCCATATTTGAAATACGATTGCTCTCTTCAACCTCGTTTGCCGTGGATCCCACCACCGGTTTCCAGTCGTATTTGACATTAGTCTCCTGTGTGGTTCCAACCGCATTGTCCCTGGCTATGGTCGTCCTGTCTGACGTTTAGCCATCTACTGCAACTAACGAGCGGTCTCCTTAGCTGGCGGTCCTCTTAACTCAAGTGGCTTTCTTGCACTTTAACGACCCTCGGACTCTGCGTGTCTTTCCCTTCTTTGGCTTATCTGCCTTGGGTAGGTTCCGTTCACAGATCCTTAGTCGCTCTCACTCCTATCAGTGATTCAGACGAGTTCTAGCATGGGCGCTTGTCCGTCTTCCTTCACTTCCTCCTCCTACAGATACTATACAGACTTGGGCACGGATTAGCCACAATTTCTGAAGTCCTGTTACTATGTTCCTTGGGCTGCCCCAAGAGGGCTCAGGCCCCCGCCGCTCCCGGAGTCCACTATTAACTGTCCTCTCTCCTGCTCGACTCTTTTTCAACTCACTGGATCCTCAAGTATATATTACTTCTCGAGTTGGCGCCTTTCTTGAATCACGTGACCAGGCTTCTCTCACCTCGTGAAAGACTACTCAATCAGTACCTCGCGTACTCTGCTTAATTTGCATACTACCATCATATCATTAACCCAAATCTACATTGTCTCTGAAGTTCATGGTCCTGAGTTCATTTACTTTTTCCCGCCACCATAAATTTGGAGTAGGGCGTTCTATTCTGACAGCCAAGGTCCTTCCAATGCCGCCTTGTACCCATAAATTATGCTGCCTCTAAAGTTCACCATTGTCCCTCTGACAGCTTGAACCAAAGTGTACAATACATTTGGCACTCCTCTCCCCGAGAAACTGCTAGCCAACAATAGAGGATGGCCTTGCCGCTATTCGGTCAAGCACTCCCGCTCAACCTATGACTATTTTAAAAACAATCCTGGCCCTTGACCTTTGAGGTCCCAAAAATATTCCATTTTATATTTCCCCGGTAAACTTGGAAAGGCGGTATGTGAAAACCAATTTCCATACTGTCTCACTCTTCTACCCTGGGATGTAGATGTACCCCACATTGTGTAGTCTTTCCTCTTCTACCCTGGGATGTAGAGGTACCCCACATTGTGTAGTCTTTCCTCTTCTACCCTGGGATGTAGAGGTACCCCACATTGTGTAGTCTTTCCTCTTCTACCCTGGGATGTAGAGGTACCCCACATTGTGTAGTCATTCCTCTTCTACCCTGGGATGTAGAGGTACCCCACATTGTGTAGTCTTTCCTCTTCTACCCTGGGATGTAGAGGTACCCCACATTGTGTAGTCATTCCTCTTCTACCCTGGGATGTAGATGTACCCCACATTGTGAAATTCCTCTTCTACCCTGGGATGTAGAGGTACCCCCCATTGTTTAGTCTTTCCTCTTCTACCCTGGGATGTAGAGGTACCCTACATTGTGTAGTCTTTCCTCTTCTACCCTGGGATGTAGATGTACCCCATATTGTATAGTCATTTCTCTTCTACCCTGGGATGTAGAGGTACCCTACAGTTTCGTGTAATCCTTCCCAAATTCTCTCGTGTTTTGTATGCCTACCCATCAACCACCCGCCCCGTTCCCTTCCCCACCAACATCTCCGTCATCAGCTCACTGTTGTGACAAGACACGACCCCACCCCACCCCACCCACCTCCCTCCGCCATGTTACCAGCTCACTGTTATGACAAGACATGACCCCCCCCCCCCCTCCCTCCGCCATGTTACCAGCTCACTGTTGTGACAAGACACGCCACCCCCCACACTTAAGACAACAAACTGCGACATTTATTTCCTCAGAAATTACCCCCAACATGACAATAAACAAAACCTATCGTCGGTATACGAGAAATTCGACCCCAAACTTAAGAAAACAAAACACAGGAACACAAACCCGCACAATACAGTCTCTCCAGTTGGCAGGGTGGAATCTCACGGCCTGCTTGTTCTTACAGTTCTGCAAACAGTGTTACTACACACGCAGTATCCGATACCCAATTGTCGCTATTTCATCTTGTGATGTGATGTCAAATTTCATACAAATTTAAAGTATGCGAGGCCTGGCGGGAACTGCGCCGAGCTGGGGACGAGGCAACGTGAGACTGTGTTGTGATATCTGTCTACTGGCCCGGAGGGTTGGCATGAGAGGGCCCGGAGCGTGGAATCGGTCCGTGGAGGACAAGGCAAATGGTAACCGGTAGGAAATATCAAGACGACAATTTATGCTGGTTTTATCTTGTCATTTATTGTCTAGTTCATGTGGTTATTCTCGTGTCATTTATCGTCTAGTTCATGTGGTTATTCTCGTGTCATTTATCGTCTAGTTCATGTGGTTGTTCTCGTATCATTCATTGTCTAGTTCATGTGGTTGTTCTCGTATCATTTATCGTGTAGTTCATGTGGTTATTCTCGTGTCATTTATCATCTAGTTCATGTGGTTATTCTCGTGTCATTTATCGTCTCGTTCATTTGGTTATTCTCGTGTCATTTATCGTCTCGTTCATTTGGTTATTCTCGTGTCATTTATCGTCTAGTTCATGTGGTTGTTTTCGTATCATTTATTGTCTAGTTCATGTGGTTGTTCTCGTATCATTTATTGTGTAGTTCATGTGGCTGTTCTCGTGTCATTTATTATCTAGTTCATGTGGTTGTTCTCGTGTCATTTGTCGTCTAGTTCATGTGATTGTTCTCGTGTCATATATTGTCTAGTTCATGTGGTCGTTCTCGTGTCATTTATCGTCTAGTTCATGTGGTTGTTCTCGTGTCATTTATCGTCTAGTTCATGTGGTTGTTCTCGTGTCATCTATTGTCTAGTTCATGTGGTTGTTCTCGTGTCATTTATCGTCTAGTTATTCTCGTATCCATCGTTTTGATATTACTGATGGTTGTTGTTTTTGCCTTTCTTTCTTTCTTTCTTTCTTTCTTTTTTCTTTCTTTCTTTCTTTCTTTCTTTCTTTCTTTCTTCTTAATCATTATGTATTTTTCTTCCTCCTGTTTCTTTATGTCTTTTCTTAAACTTTCGACTTCAGCTCACCCTCCTCCTCCGCCCCCGCCATTCTTCTTCTTCTTCCTCTTCTTCTTCTTCTTCTTCTTCTTCTTCTTCTTCTTCTTCTTCTTCTTCTTCTTCTTCTTCTTCTTCTTCTTCTTCTTCTTCTTCTTCTTCTTCTTCTTCTTCTTCTTCTTCTTCTTCTTCTTCTTCTTCTTCTTCTTCTTCTTCTTCTTCTTCTCCTTCATCTTCTGCTATTTCTGCTGCTGCATTAATTAATTCCCTTATCTTAACTTTCTTTTCTTCTCCATGTCTTCATAAAATGTCCCATAATCTGGTGTTGTCAGACCTGGTCGCGGTGTTAAAGCTTCGTCCTACCTTGATGATGCCCCAGGTTCGAACGCCAGTGATGATAGAGTGTAACTCGGCTAGTGTAAACAATGTAAACAAACACACAGTAACACAGTTTTACAGAACACAATTACGGAAAACACAGGGCGTTGCGGCGACTAGCCTTCATCAGCAAACAAATACATACACAAAACACAACATATAACCACGGAGAAAACCCTCCAGTGACTACATTTAGGCACGAGAACGGGATGAGAAGAATGAAAAGATGACAAGAAAATGACAAAAATGTGCAAATTATCTCAGAATCCATTTTCCCAAGATGACGAAGTCGAGGTCGATTAAAGAATAATACTGACAAATGGCACCAACACTAAAGAACAAACGTGTATCAATAACTACTAAGAAAGCACTTTACAACACAATCTTCCTACCAACTCTGTGCTACCAATGCCAAACCTGGACAATGACAGAAAAAGAGAAAAGAAAAATCACAACAGAAATGAGGTTCCTGAGAAGAATACTCAATGTATCAAGAAGAGATAAGATCAGAAATGAAGAAATCGGGACTAAAGTGGGGGTTAAAGCTGCTCTAGATTTTATTAGAAAGCAGCAAGTCAAATGGTTTGGCCATGCAAGTAGGCTACCAGTCAACAGCATGCCACAACAAGCAATGATGTACAGACCAGATGGAAACAGAGGAAGAGGCCGACCACGTAAACGTTGGACGGAGGGAATAGCAGAGTCCATGGGAATGTCGATATACGAAGCCCATAATCGGGCACTCTCACGATGTTTATACTTCACCTCGACACCGCAAGGTACAAGAGGAACATGATGAGATGAGATGAGACTGAAGTATTGTGACAGGGGTATTTGGGACCCTCCACGTAACTTGTTACAATAATAGTAATAACAATAGCAATAAAGGCAATCATTATAACAACAGCTAGAACAACAACACTGACACAATACACATTACTGAAAGTAAACATTGCCTAGTCAGTCACAAAACGGTTGAATGCAACGTGCTGTCAAAGTAACATGCAACTGGCTTTAATAGTAAAAACATTCACTAAATAACTGGGACAATATCAACATCCGCCGCTACAATATAACAACAACAACAACAGTGATAATAATAAAACCAGAAAAACCGCAACAGAAACGAAAACAACACATCTACAACAGCATGAACAGTATGAATGTTAACAGGAGTCATCTTAGCAGTGTAATAGTCACAGCATTAACACAGTAATAATAATAATCACAACAAACAGAGAAGTAACAGCGGCAAAAAACAATATTTTCAACAATTAAATCAACAACGGCAATTACAGCAATTAAGAAGAAGAAGAGGGGGAAAAGAAGAAGAGGAAGAAGAAGAAGAAGAAGAAGAAGAAGAAGAAGAAGAAGAAGAAGAAGAAGAAGAAGAAGAAGAAGAAGAAGAAGAAGAAGAAGAAGAAGAAGAAGAAGAAGAAGAAGAAGAAGAAGAAGAAGGGGGAGAGGGTTGAAGAATAGGAGGAGTATTAGGAAATAGAAAAATTAAGAATAACATAGGTAAGAAACAGTAACAAGACAATATTAATACCAAAAAACAATAATAACAACAACAGCAGCACAACAATAACAACAGCAACAATCAGATAACAACACACTGCTGACCGAGCTAGGTGCAGACGTTGTGGCTGTCACACGGGTCACGTGACTAGACCACGTGATGTCGGGATTAAAATGGATTCTCGTCGTAATTAGAGCAGAGAGAGAGAGAGAGAGAGAGAGAGAGAGAGAGAGAGAAAGGAAGAGGGGGATGATAGAGAGGCGGGGTGAGGAAGAGAGAAACTAGGGATACTTATTAAGAGAGGGGAGAAACAGAGATAGAAAGAGAGTATGCGAGAAAAGGAGAGAGTGACAGAGAGAAGGGGATTGTGTGTGTGTGTGTGTGTGTGTGTGTGTGAGAGAGAGAGAGAGAGAGAGAGAGATGAGAGAAAAGGAGATAGGAAGAAATGAAGAGAGAGGGAGAGTGAGCGAGAGAAAGAGAGAAAAGAGAAAGGGAGAGATAGGGGAAGAGATAAAGAGAGAGAGAGAGAGAGGGGAAAGGGAAGAGAGGGAGGGAGAGGGAGACAGCCAGAGTGGGATAGAAGGAGTGGGGAGGGAGAGGTGGACAAGAATACAGATGAGCATACAGGGAGAGAAAGAGGAAAAGAGGGGGTAGAGAGAGAAGAGGATACAGATAGAGATGGAGAGAAAGGGGCGAGAGGGGACAGAGATAGTTAGAGGGGAGAGGGGGAAGAGAAATAAGGAGACAGCGAGAGAGGGAGGGAGAGAGAGAGAGAGAGAGAGAGAGAGAGAGAGAGAGAGAGAGAGAGAGAGAGAGAGAGAGAGAGAGAGAGAGAGAAGAAGAGGAAGAAGAAGTTTACCGGTGAGCACATATTAAAATACACTAAGGAAAATTTTCCGCTGATGGACCCGGTGAAAGGTAATATAACACCCACATAAAAGCAACAAGATCTTTCTTGTTCACAACGAAGAAGAGAAAACACGGTGTTCGTGTCACAATCTTCCCCTGACAAAAGAATGTAATAGTCTATTTTTGTGAACTATCACAATCAGGGATTACACTTGTAATCCGAAATAACAACATTTCATCTCTGGCGATACTTCCTTTGAAGGCGAAAGAAGATCGGAAAGTATAATTTTTGGTCTCGTATTTTCCTGTGTTTTGTATGCCTATCTCTGGTACCTGAATATTCGTTGGACGGCCAAAATAAAGCAATCTGGACAATTTGAGGGAATCTACGTCGCAAAGACAACTTATCACAAACATTAGAAAGAAGCAGTCATCATTTTGTGGCCACATTATAAGAAGACAACAACTTGAACATGCGACAACTGGAAAGAATTGTGCAAAGAGAAATATCGGAAGACGGCGTGAGAAAATTCTTGACAATCTTGTGTCATGGCACAGGAGAGAGTCTACACACGAATTGATCCATGCTGTCGGAGATGGCAATTGATGGAGAGGCATGATCGCCCAAGCCAGCCGGCAAGGTACTGGAGGATGATTTATAATAGCAAGGATTCCCAGTGGTTTTTATAATCATCGTGTGCCTCGCCGACAGGCGTGGGCGACCATGGTCGGCATCTCACCCGATCACCAGAGTCTTTGATGGGATCTCTGCTCCTGTCCCAGTTATTTGATGTGGCCAAGCCACCCAGCCCTGACCTCTTCGCTTATACACAAGCTAGATACAAGTTCTCTACAGAACGTCGCAGTGAACCCCAGGAATTATTGTCTTTTTGTGAACTTCCAGGCAATTATAAGTTCAATAGTTGCCCCCGCTTTCAAAAAGGCCGATGCCTATGCCATTGTGAAAATCAACGTAAATCAACTGCCATTTGCTTCCAAACTGCCTGGTGCACTGGGAGTTCTGGTAACGCAGTTTACTATCGCTCCGATGTAAAGTGTGTACACTGTTTGTTATACGTATCTCTGTATGTGCACTTTTGTTATATCTCTGTATGCGCACTCTTTGTTATATCTCTGTATGCGCACTCTTTGTTATATCTCTGTATATGGGACGCAGAGGTGTTTCCAAGGCACCAGGGCCGGGTTATATACTGGCCAAGACCTATTGACGCGTCCTCGTCGAGCGTCCTGGGCAACAGGTCCCTTCGGGGTCCTGGCTAAAGTCAGTAGGATCGCCGATTACTCCGAAGTCGGAGAGTGTCTGCCTGTACGGCGAGGAACCACCAGTCTGCACACCAATAAGCCAGACATGGGACAACGGATACTCACGCAAAACTCAGGTCCTGTATGACATCACACTGATGTTGGACAACAGGATGCCTTCATCCGACATACAGGACTTCGCGTTGGAGCTCAAGCCAACGAACACAAGCAAGCAGCAAGCATATCTCTGTGTGTGCACTCTTTGTTATATCTCTGTATGTACACTCTTTGTTATATCTCTGTATGTACACTCTTTGTTATATCTCTGTATGTACACTCTCTGTTATATCTCTGTATGTGCACTCTCTGTTATATCTCTGTATGTACACTCTTTGTTATATCTCTGTATGTACACTCTTTGTTATATCTCAGTATGTGCACTCTTTGTTATATCTCTGTATGTACACTCTTTGTTATATCTCTGTGTGTACACTCTCTGTTATATCTCTGTATGTACACTCTTTGTTATATCTCTGTATGTGCACTCTTTGTTATATCTCTGTATGTACACTCTTTGTTATATCTCTGTATGTGCACTCTTTGTTATATCTCTGTATGTACACTCTCTGTTATATCTCTGTGTGTACACTCTCTGTTATATCTCTGTATGTACACTCTTTGTTATATCTCTGTATGTGCACTCTTTGTTATATCTCTGTATGTACACTCTTTGTTATATCTCTGTATGTGCACTCTTTGTTATATCTCTGTATGTGCACTCTTTGTTATATCTATGTATGTACACTCTCTGTTATATCTCTGTATGTGCACTCTTTGTTATATCTCTGTATGTACACTCTTTGTTATATCTCTGTATGTGCACTCTTTGTTATATCTCTGTATGTGCACTCTTTGTTATATCTCTGTATGTGCACTCTTTGTTATATCTCTGTATGTGCACTCTTTGTTATATCTCTGTATGTGCACTCTCTGTTATATCTCAGTATGTGCACTCTTTGTTATATCTCTGTATGTGCACTCTTTGTTATATCTCTGTATGTACACTCTTTGTTATATCTCTGTATGTACACTCTTTGTTATATCTCTGTATGTACACTCTTTGTTATATCTCTGTATGTGCACTCTTTGTTATACCTTTGTATGTGCAGTCTTTGTTATATCTCTGTATGTGCACTCTTTGTTATATCTCTGTATGTGCACTCTTTGTTATATCTCTGTATGTGCACTCTCTGTTATATCTCTGTATGTGCACTCTTTGTTATATCTCTGTATGTACACTCTTTGTTATATCTCTGTATGTACACTCTTTGTTATATCTCTGTATGTGCACTCTCTGTTATATCTCTGTATGTGCACTCTTTGTTATATCTCTGTATGTGCACTCTCTGTTATATCTCTGTATGTGCACTCTCTGTTATATCTCTGTATGTACACTCTTTGTTATATCTCTGTATGTACACTCTTTGTTATATCTCTGTATGTGCACTCTCTGTTATATCTCTGTATGTGCACTCTTTGTTATATCTCTGTATGTACACTCTTTGTTATATCTCTGTATGTGCACTCTCTGTTATATCTCTGTATGTGCACTCTCTGTTATATCTCTGTATGTACACTCTCTGTTATATCTCTGTATGTACACTCTTTGTTATATCTCTGTATGTACACTCTCTGTTATATCTCTGTATGTGCACTCTCTGTTATACCTTTGTATGTGCACTCTTTGTTATATCTCTGTATGTGCACTCTTTGTTATATCTCTGTATGTGCACTCTCTGTTATATCTCTGTATGTGCACTCTCTGTTATATCTCTGTATGTACACTCTTTGTTATATCTCTGTATGTACACTCTTTGTTATATCTCTGTATGTGCACTCTTTGTTATATCTCTGTATGTGCACTCTCTGTTATATCTCTGTATGTACACTCTTTGTTATATCTCTGTATGTGCACTCTTTGTTATATCTCTGTATGTGCACTCTTTGTTATATCTCTGTATGTGCACTCTTTGTTATATCTCTGTATGTGCACTCTTTGTTATATCTCTGTATGTGCACTCTTTGTTATATCTCTGTATGTACACTCTTTGTTATATCTCTGTATGTGCACTCTTTGTTATATCTCTGTATGAACACTGCGTTTGTTATATCTCTGTATGAACACTGCGTTTGTTATATCTCTGTATGAACACTGCGTTTGTTATATCTCTGTATGAACACTGCGTTTGTTATATCTCTGTATGAACACTGCGTTTGTTATATCTCTGTATGAACACTGCGTTTGTTATATCTCTGTATGTGCACTCTCTGTTATATCTCTGTATGTGCACTCTTTGTTATATCTCTGTATGTACACTCTTTGTTATATCTCTGTATGTGCACTCTTTGTTATATCTCTGTATGTACACTCTTTGTTATATCTCTGTATGTACACTCTTTGTTATATCTCTGTATGTGCACTCTTTGTTATATCTCTGTATGTACACTCTTTGTTATATCTCTGTATGTGCACTCTTTGTTATATCTCTGTATGTACACTCTTTGTTATATCTCTGTATGTGCACTCTCTGTTATATCTCTGTATGTGCACTCTTTGTTATATCTCTGTATGTACACTCTTTGTTATATCTCTGTATGTGCACTCTTTGTTATATCTCTGTATGTACACTCTTTGTTATATCTCTGTATGTACACTCTTTGTTATATCTCTGTATGTACACTCTTTGTTATATCTCTGTATGTACACTCTTTGTTATATCTCTGTATGTGCACTCTTTGTTATATCTCTGTATGTGCACTCTTTGTTATATCTCTGTATGTGCACTCTTTGTTATATCTCTGTATGTGCACTCTCTGTTATATCTCTGTATGTGCACTCTCTGTTATATCTCTGTATGTGCACTCTCTGTTATATCTCTGTATGTACACTCTTTGTTATATCTCTGTATGTACACTCTTTGTTATATCTCTGTATGTACACTCTTTGTTATATCTCTGTATGTACACTCTTTGTTATATCTCTGTATGTACACTCTTTGTTATATCTCTGTATGTGCACTCTTTGTTATACCTTTGTATGTGCACTCTTTGTTATATCTCTGTATGTGCACTCTTTGTTATATCTCTGTATGTGCACTCTTTGTTATATCTCTGTATGTGCACTCTCTGTTATATCTCTGTATGTGCACTCTTTGTTATATCTCTGTATGTACACTCTTTGTTATATCTCTGTATGTGCACTCTTTGTTATATCTCTGTATGTGCACTCTCTGTTATATCTCTGTATGTGCACTCTCTGTTATATCTCTGTATGTGCACTCTTTGTTATACCTTTGTATGTGCACTCTTTGTTATATCTCTGTATGTGCACTCTTTGTTATATCTCTGTATGTGCACTCTTTGTTATATCTCTGTATGTGCACTCTCTGTTATATCTCTGTATGTGCACTCTCTGTTATATCTCTGTATGTGCACTCTTTGTTATATCTCTGTATGTACACTCTTTGTTATATCTCTGTATGTGCACTCTTTGTTATATCTCTGTATGTGCACTCTTTGTTATATCTCTGTATGTGCACTCTCTGTTATATCTCTGTATGTGCACTCTTTGTTATATCTCTGTATGTACACTCTTTGTTATATCTCTGTATGTACACTCTCTGTTATATCTCTGTATGAACACTGCGTTTGTTATATCTCTGTATGAACACTGCGTTTGTTATATCTCTGTATGAACACTGCGTTTGTTATATCTCTGTATGAACACTGCGTTTGTTATATCTCTGTATGAACACTGCGTTTGTTATATCTCTGTATGAACACTGCGTTTGTTATATCTCTGTATGAACACTGCGTTTGTTATATCTCTGTATGAACACTGCGTTTGTTATATCTCTTTTTCTCGTTGCATTCACACATGCCTATATAGCTGTGTTAGATCTCATATTGCTACACCTGCTGCAGTCGTTATTTCTCCTGAACTGTTTCGTCAGGCCCGTGGTTCCGAACGATCAGACAATCAAATCGCCAACACCCACGGTGGGCTAGTGCTCATCCCAGGCCAAACCCCGCCAGTCTGTGTGTGACCACCCCTGGCCTAACACCGCCAGTCTGTGTGTGACCACCCCAGGCCTAACCCCGCCAGTCTGTGTGTGACCACCCCAGGCCGATCCCCGCCAGTCTGTGTGTGACCACCCCAGGCCTAACCCCGCCAGTCTGTGTGTGACCACCCCTGGCCTAACCCCGCCAGTCTGTGTGTGACCACCCCTGGCCTAACCCCGCTAGTCTGTGTGTGACCACCCCAGGCCGATCCCCGCCAGTCTGTGTGTGACCACCCCAGGCCGATCCCCGCCAGTCTGTGTGTGACCACCCCAGGCCGATCCCCGCCAGTCTGTGTGTGACCACCCCAGGCCTAACCCCGCCAGTCTGTGTGTGACCACCCCAGGCCGAACCCCGCCAGTCTGTGTGTGACCACCCCAGGCCGAACCCCGCCAGTCTGTGTGTGACCACCCCAGGCCTAACCCCGCCAGTCTGTGTGTGACCACCCCAGGCCTAACCCCGCCAGTCTGTGTGTGACCACCCCAGGCCTAACCCCGCCAGTCTGTGTGTGACCACCCCAGGCCTAACCCCGCCAGTCTGTGTGTGCAGTGCTGCATGGTGTCTCGGTCACATCCTGGGATGTGTATCTGCAGATGTGTTCCCGTGCCGGCCTTGTATATCCCGCTGGTTTCGGAGCTTGGAGAGGGGAAGGGCAGCCGTGGGTATGGTACTGTTTCCTGAGTGGGAAGTCTCTAGACTAACACTACTCCGATAGAATGCAGGCCGTTCTAGGGGTTAGACGACCTCACGACAACTGATATAATGTATGAAAGAGAGTGATAGAAGGGCAGAATTATACACTGGCCTGCATGCCCACTTCTTAACCCTTTGACAATAAAGTGTGTTTGTATTGGACCTGTATTAAACCCACAGATCTACAGTGGAGTCTCTCTCTCTCTCTCACACACACACACACACACACACACACACACACACACACACACACACACAATAACACACAACAACAACAACAATAACAACAGTAACAATGACAACAACAATAAAAGAGGCAGAGGCGTGTGTTGTTGTCATTTATTTAGAGTCTTGTACAACCGGGTGGTTTCTTAGCTTGGGGCGGGGAACGGGATATTTGCTACACATTCCCATGGAGATGGCACAGTTTAGTTGGTTCAGATGAACAGTTTCTACCCTAACTTCATCCCCCACATCTACCCTGTAGATTCAAGCCCTCTGTAGGATTCAAACGACCTGACCACCAAGGTATCATACTGAAGGGCTGCAGCCCACTGACACCTGGTCGTCTGAGCAGACGATAGTCTGTTACCTCCTGCTTCTAGCAAGGCACCACAACAACCCAGGGCGGCAGCGAAAGTTATACCGCTCCATAGCACAATGTCTGATCTGGATTGTAGAGACCGTGTGTTGCCCATGCAGCATGATCCCTCTCTCGGCCTGTCTAGTTTACTCCAGAGGAAAGGTAACAGCAGTACATCTGAAAAAAGACAAGCTGCAGAAGATGCAAGATCAGCATAATAATACTCCACTTGTCGGAGCTTCGATCCTAGACCAGTTGCCAAATAAGGCTTAGGGCCTTGCCTGCCCTGCCATGACATTTTGTCTTTTTTGGGTTGCATTTCCTCGCGCCAGGATAAGGTTTGTACTCTCCCAATTGCACTCCTCCGCCCGAAATCGTTAGCACAATGTGGGGTGTCGGGTTTGGTGAACGCTACACAGGACCACAGTGCTTTCGCAAACAGCAATAACCACAACCACTACTACAACAACAGCAACAGCAACAACTACAACAACAACTAGAACCACTACAACAACAATCAGAGAGGCAGACGTGTGTGCTGGTTTGATTTATTTCAAGAACAAAAATGAGATAAAACATCACGATAGCAGACGGACATTTTTCATGTATCCAGCGTGCAGGTGAACTTTGAACCGGATGCGTTCGCTAGACGTTCTCAAATTTTATAACCACACAACTGGGGAAACACTAGACGACACCCGCACCGTCGCCCACGCCTGGCAGGGTGACACAGTAAGAGTAATGCCCTGCTGAAATATCAGAACAGTGTATTCTCATAAACCCACAGCTCAACTATGTAGTAGAAGTCCCCCCTATGTATGCATCCCCCGCCAGCCCGGCTGAAATCCTATCCTTGGCTGGGAAGCAGCGCAAAAAATCCTGGGATTATAGGCTGCTCGACAGACAGATCCCAGTCTTACTGTGTGCAGGGATAGAGTTTAACCCGTCCTGTCTGACTGTGTGCAGTGATAGAGTTTAACCCGTCCTGTCTGTGTGCAGGGATAGTTTAACCCATCCTGTCTGTGTGCAGGGATAGAGTTTAACCCGTCCTGTCTGTGTGCAGGGATAGAGTTTAACCCGTCCTGTCTGACTGTGTGCAGGGATAGAGTTTAACCCGTCCTGTCTGACTGTGTGCAGGGATAGAGTTTAACCCGTAATGTCTGTGTGCAGGGATAGAGTTTAACCCGTCCTGTCTGTGTGCAGGGATAGAGTTTAACCCGTCCTGTCTGTGTGCAAGGATAGAGTTTAACCCGTCCTGTCTGTGTGCAGGGATAGAGTTTAACCCGTCCTGAATGTGTGCAGGGATAGAGTTTAACCCATCCTGTCTGTGCAGGGATAGAGTTTAACCCGTCCTGACTATGTGCAGGGATAGAGTTTAACCCGTCCTGTCTGTGAGCAGGGATAGAGTTTAAACCGTCCTGTCTGTGTGCAGGGATAGAGTTTAACCCGTCCTGTCTGTGTGCAGAGATAGAGTTTAACCCGTCCCGTCTGACTGTGTGCAGGGATAGAGTTTAACCCGCCCAGTCTGTGTGCAGGAATAGAGTTTAACCCGTCCTGTCTGTGTGCAGGGATAGAGTTTAACCCGTCCTGTCTGTGTGCAGGGATAGAGTTTAACCCGTCCTGTCTGTGTGCAGAGATAGAGTTTAACCCGTCCTGTCTGACTGTGTGCAGGGATAGAGTTTAACCCGTCCTGTCTGTGTGCAGAGATAGAGTTTAACTCGTCCTGTCTGACTGTGTGCAGGGATAGAGTTTAACCCGCCCTGTCTGTGTGCAGGAAAAGAGTTTAACCCGTCCTGTCTGTGTGCAGGGATAGAGTTTAACCCGTCCTGTCTGTGTGCAGGGATAGAGTTTAACCCGTCCTGTCTGTGTGCGGGGATAGAGTTTAACCCGTCCTGTCTGTGTGCAGGGATAGAGTTTAACCCGTCCTGTCTGTGTGCGGGGATAGAGTTTAACCCGTCCTGTCTGTGTGCAGAGATAGAGTTTAACCCGTCCTGTCTGACTGTGTGCAGGGATAGAGTTTAACCCGTCCTGACTGTGTGCATGGATAGAGTTTAACCCGCACTGTCTGTGTGCGGGGATAGAGTTTAACCCGTCCTCTCTGTGTGCAAGGATAGAGTTTAACCCATCCTGACTGTGTGCAGGGATAGAGTTTAACCCTCTCTGTGTGCAAGGATAGAGTTTAACCCGTCCTGTCTGTGTGCAAGGATAGAGTTTAACCCGTCCTGTCTGTGTGCAGGGATAGAGTTTAAGCCCAGTGTGGGGAGGCATGGTCCTGGAAGGTTAAACGTCACATCAGGCGGGGAAGCCCAGTGTTGGGAGGCATGGTCCTGGAAGGTTAAACGTCACATCAGGTGGGGAAGCCCAGTGTGGGGAGGCATGGTCCTGGAAGGTTAAACGTCACATCAGGTGGGGAAGCCCAGTGTGGGGAGGCATGGTCCTGGAAGGTTAAACGTCACATCAGGTGGGGAAGCCCAGTGTGGGGAGGCATGGTCCTGGAAGGTTAAACGTCACATCAGGTGGGGAAGCCCAGTGTGGGGAGGCATGGTCCTGCAAGGTTAAACGTCACATCAGGTGGGGAAGCCTAGTGTGGGGAGGCATGGTCCTGGAAGGTTAAACGTCATAGTGGCTGGGGAAGCCCAGTGTGGGGAGGCATGGTCCTGGAAGGTTAAACGTCACATCAGGTGGGGAAGCCCAGTGTGGGGAGGCATGGTCCTGGAAGGTTAAACGTCACATCAGGTGGGGAAGCCCAGTGTGGGGAGGCATGGTCCTGGAAGGTTAAACGTCACATCAGGTGGGGAAGCCCAGTGTGGGGAGGCATGGTTCTGGAAGGTTAAACGTCACATCAGGTGGGGAAGCCCAGTGTTAGGAGGCATGGTCCTGGAAGGTTAAACGTCACATCAGGTGGGGAAGCCCAGTGTGGGGAGGCATGGTCCTGGAAGGTTAAACGTCACATCAGGTGGGGAAGCCCAGTGTGGGGAGGCATGGTCCTGGAAGGTTAAACGTCACATCAGGCGGGGAAGCTCAGTGTGGGGAGGCATGGTCCTGGAAGGTTAAACGTCACATCAGGTGGGGAAGCCCAGTGTGGGGAGGCATGGTCCTGGAAAGTTAAACGTCACATCAGGTGGGGAAGCCCAGTGTGAGGAGTCATGGTCCTGGAAGGTTAAACGTCATAGTGGCTGGGGAAGCCCAGTGTGGGGAGGCATGGTCCTGGAAGGTTAAACGTCACATCAGGCGGGGAAGCTCAGTGTGGGGAGGCATGGTCCTGGAAGGTTAAACGTCACATCAGGTGGGGAAGCCCAGTGTGGGGAGGCATGGTCCTGGAAGGTTAAACGTCACATCAGGTGGGGAAGCCCAGTGTGGGGAGGCATGGTTCTGGAAGGTTAAACGTCACATCAGGTGGGGAAGCCCAGTGTGGGGAGGCATGGTTCTGGAAGGTTAAACGTCACATCAGGTGGGGAAGCCCAGTGTGGGAAGGCATGGTTCTGGAAGGTTAAACGTCACATCAGGTGGGGAAGCCCAGTGTGGGGAGGCATGGTTCTGGAAGGTTAAACGTCACATCAGGTGGGGAAGCCCAGTGTGGGAAGGCATGGTTCTGGAAGGTTAAACGTCACATCAGGTGGGAAAGCCCAGTGTGGGAAGGCATGGTTCTGGAAGGTTAAACGTTACATCAGGTGGGGAAGCCCAGTGTGGGAAGGCATGGTTCTGGAAGGTTAAACGTCACATCAGGTGGGGAAGCCCAGTGTGGGGAGGCATGGTTCTGGAAGGTTAAACGTCACATCAGGTGGGGAATCCCAGTGTGGGGAGGCATGGTCCTGGAAGGTTAAACGTCACATCAGGTGGGGAAGCCCAGTGTGGGGAGGCATGGTTCTGGAAGGTTTAACGTCACATCAGGTGGGGAAGCCCAGTGTGGGGAGACATGGTTCTGGAAGGTTAAACGTCACATCAGGTGGGGAAGCCCAGTGTGGGGAGGCATGGTTCTGGAAGGTTAAACGTCACATCAGGTGGGGAAGCCCAGTGTGGGGAGGCATGGTCCTGGAAGGTTAAACGTCACATCAGGTGGGGAAGCCCAGTGTGGGGAGGCATGGTCATGGAAGGTTAAACGTCATAGTGGCTGGGGAAGCGCAGTGTGGGGAGGAATGGTCCTGGAAGAAGAGACAGTCGTAGTCCTCCCCGAAGGTGAACACGGGACATTGCAGACCCTTTGGGCATGAGAGTACATGAGGGTACATGAGGGTGCATGCGGGCACATGGAGGTACATGAGGTTACATGAGGGTAAATGAGAATGCATGAAGCGGGACAAGTGACAGGAGATCGAAAGACTTCACGGCGGGCCGTGATAAGTGCGAGTTTCTCCAATGAACGTGCAACAGGGTCATGACTGCCTCACGGGGCACTTTAAATATTTAGAGCAGGAGATATTTCTATGCGCGATGTACGTCTTGAACCGGAAACAGGTTTCCAGATTCCACATGGCCAACACAGCATCCGGGCAAGCCTCGGCCAATCTGGCCAGAAACAACACAGCAACAGACATGGCGGCCGACATGCCTCACTGGCAAATCCTTAAGTTGTACACAATCAAATCCAACCAAATATCAAGCTGTTGTAACGACAATAGAATTGCGACAACAAGGAATTCAACAGCAACTTGCTCGGTTATCAGAAGTCCCATTTTATTTGTGTTGCTGAAAGTTGGCATAATCTGGACGGCCATATTTATCCTGCGAGTGGAAGGTAGTCCTGGCAACCCAGAAATGTGCACACAAACAGGCAAACAGCCGGACTCGCTCAGCAGCGAATGGGATTCTGGGGAATGCTGTTTGTCCTCTGTCAGTGGCGTATCCACGCGTTTTAGTGTGTTTGGGTTTATGAGTATTGAAGAGGAATGGGGCCGAAAATGTAACCAGCTGCATTGTCTATAAATAACACCTAGAGAGATAAACAATGATTTACTATGCGGCCACATTAAAAGACATAATACTCTTATAAAAAATCATACTGAAGAGCAAGGTTGAGGGCAAGCGAACAAGAGGTAGACAACGATACAAGTGGGAAGATAATATCAAGACATGGACGAACAATAAGCAATCTGACAGAATGTACAATCAAGGCGAGAGACAGTATTGGAGATCCATTGCAGCCAGCCTTCATTGTGGAGATGGCACCTGATTGATTGATTGATTGATTGATTGATTTATTTATTTATTTATTTATTTATTTATTACTATGCGAGTTTTTTAAAAGTTTTTTTTTAAATGTGCACACATATAAGGGTATAAATAATAGTTTAACGGTCAGAGGTTCCACTTCATTGCACCGGTTGTTACCCCATATGGCGCGGTCTCTGTCTACTCCTAAATCTCTTCTATACCCGGGATGTTGAGGTATTCTACAGTCGTATTTAGTCTTTCTCCTTCCATATTCTAATAAATTTCTATAATTCGTATTTAATATCTCGCTTTATATAGGGGCACCCTTCTGTAAGATTTATTGTGAGTTAATCTCTCTCTCTCTCTCTCTCTCTCTCTCTCTCTCTCTCTCTCTCTCTCTCTCTCTCTCTCTCTCTCTCTCTCTCTCTCTCTCTCTCTCTCTCTCTCAGATACAAGACTTTGATCTGCAATGTCATGGCTGCCGAGATTCATCTTACTACAGCCACAGAAGCAGACAATGTGTGCGACAATTAATAACAATCAAAGTCATATTGAGAAACATCAAGATAACAATCAAAGCCATATTGAGAAACATCAAGAACACACTTGCACTAGAGATCAGCTTCGCCGAATGATAGGAACGCTCCTTCTTACACAGCCTGTAGCCGATGTACTGATGACACTGGTCATGGGACAAGCTAATCCACACGTCAAAAATCCAGTGCACTAGAAGTGGTTTGAGTTCAAAGCGTACGAACACACACATACACACATACACACACACAGGCACCCTCCTTCCAGCTGGACACGCCCATGACGTAACTAAAACAATCATTTCATATCAGCATCACGCATAAGTCAGATATCGCGAGATCTTGTTGCCCGAGAGTGCAGAGAATGCCTGTCCGGTATTTCGTCGCTGTTATCATCGCGTCCGTCCTCTCCATTTCCGTGTCCCAACTGTCTTCAGGACGCAGTGCAGGACACCATGTAGGACACGCTACAGAAGAGGACTTTCTTCAATTGTACGAACATCTTCTCAAGAATTACAGGTGAGTATAGGCAACACGTCGGCGTAGTTGATAGCAAACTGCGCGGGTAGCGTCACGATCACAGTGGACGCGGGTTAGACACTAGGACTCCTCGCTTGTGAAAGTGAGGCACAGACTGGCCAGGTATTCTTTCGTGCATCCAGGGCTACAGAGTGTGGTGTCGCAATCACTTCACAGAAAGAACCATAGTGGGGAATTTCTTCGGGGCACTGAGAAAACAACGTGGCTGAGAGGTGTAACTGGTGTAAGCTTTCTCTTCTGACGGCGGCCTACTGGAGTCGTTCCACGTACCGGTCAGTTGCACTTAGAAGTTGACTTCTCGTTCAGAACGCCATGGCAAACTACTGAAGATAATATTGACTAGTAAATCACAATGAGCCAATATGGACTGGGTGTGAATGCAACGTCCTGTAAAAACACGCAACTGTAAAAATAAAACAGTCAATGAGGTCCGCCTGTGTGGCTAAGAGGTTGAAATTGTAGTTTCACAGTCCGACATATCGGGTTCACAAGTCCGCCTCTGACCATTTGGAAACAGATGGCTTTACGTTGATACTTACAATGGTATAAAGGTCGGTCTTCTTGAAGCAGTGGCAAATTACTGAACCTAAAATTACCTGGAAAACCACAAAAATACAATAATTGCTGAGGTTGATTGCGATGTTATGTAAAGGACATGTATCTAGCTTGTGTATAAGCGAAGAGGACATACATGAGTGGCTTGATCAGTTTGGATAACTGGGACAGGAGCAGAGATTCTCATCAGAGACTCTAGTGATCGCGTGAGATAGCAAACTATGGTCGCCCACGCTTAACGGCAAGGCACATGATGATTATAAAAGCCACTGAGGACAGCGGTAGAGAAATGGCTGGCACGATTGCCTGCCCGCCCAGTGGTCCTGCGGTCGAATCTCCATTGATGAAGGGATATTTTACAAATTGACTGCCTATATTTGGTGTCAGGAAATGCTGTGGGAGGTAAAAGTGACGCTGGGAGGGGGGGGGGGGTGATATTTGTCACATCAAGCAGCGGGTAGCGCTTGGTCTGTACAAGGATGCTCGCTGCTGTATTAGCGGAGCTAGTGTTCAGGACAGTGCTGTGTTAGCGTGGAGCTAGTGTGAGGACAGTGTCATGTTAGCGTGGAGCTCGTGTTTAGGACAGTGCCATGTTAAGATGGAGCTAATGTTCAGGACAGTGCCATGTTTGCCTGGATAGTACTTCTGTCATGTTGCATCATCAGGACAGCAATTACAGGACGACACGTTCAGTTGTCTGCCATTGACATTCGTTAGATTACCAGTGTTATGTCAGTGAGACGTGACATTCGTTAGATTTCTCGCATCACGTCAGTGAAAACGTTGTATTTGTTACATTACTGGTGTCACGTCAGTGGAGATGTGACATTCATTAGATCACTGGTGCCACGTCATTCGAAACGTGACAGGCGTTAGCTTACGCGTGACATATCAATTTGTTGGATTATGCATGCTGCATCAGTCGTGTTTGGAGACGTGACATTTGGTAGATCAATACAGTTTCTCCTTCTTCTTCTTCTTCTTCTTCTTCTTCTTCTTCTTCTTCTTCTTCTTCTTCTTCTTCTTCTTCTTCTTCTTCTTCTTCTTCTTCTTCTTCTTCTTCTTCTTCTTCTTCTTCTTCTTCTTCTTCTTCTTCTTCTTCTTCTTCTTCTTCTTCTTCTTCTTCTTCTTCTTCTTCTTCTTCTTCTTCTTCTTCTTCTTCTTCTTCTTCTTCTTCTTCTTCTTCTTCTTCTTCTTCTTCTGCGTTCATCATGAGCGTTTTTTCAGACGTAATTGCTTTGTGCCTGTGTACAGCAGAGCTGCGATACTTGCGACGTCTGTAAGAGCTCCAATCTCACAAGCTGACTCTCTGAGACAGTGAGCAGTCCTAGTCCATAATCAGTCACTGAAAGGATCAAGTGCTGGTATAGTGTGAACTGATGGAGAAGGTGGTCAATCGCTGGTTGGTGAACTGGATAGCAGTCGTCCTGCATTCTCGTCGGGTTGCTCTCCGTCTGGGTGCATGGACATCAGAGCAACATATTTTAACCCCGGGACTGCCACAGGGATCTGCAATCTCACCGGTGATCTTTAACGTGTATACGAGCAAAATTGCTAACCCAGGGGTTGGAAGGATACTAACATTTGCAGATGATATTCTTGCATATAGGCAGGGGAGAGATAGGGAGCAATCAGCCCAGGAGCTACAGGCGACAGTAGACAAAGTGATTGACTGGTGCACTGAAATGAGTGCTGTCATCCACCCGGAAAAGGCGGCTGTTTTGTGGTGCTCTCTGGACAACATGATTGTGAGAACTGATGTCCCAAGCCTCGCGATAGATGTTAGAAACGTCAACAGAGAGAACAAACTGAAGTATCTGGGGATCACATTTGACAGGAGCCTATCCTTCAAGGACCCTGTGGAGACGGTTGTGACAAGATCTCAGAAGGGACTCAAAGCACGTAAAACTATGGCTGCAATGGACACAGAGCAGAGAATGCTTTTCACACTATACCAGCACTTGATCCTCTCAATGACTGATTATGGACTAGGACTGTTCACTGTCTCAAAGAGTCAGCTGGGGAAATTGGAGCGCATACAGGACGAAGCTATGCGGGTCATTCTGGGATGCACTAGAGACACCCCACTAGTGTGTGTGCGTTACATTCTTGGTCTGCCGACTGTTGCTGGTAGGCTCAAGGTGATGCAGGCGAAGGCATACCTCAGAGTAGCTGCTGACACAGATCACCCGTTGCATGAGGCGCTGGACGCCGTTAAGGGTCAGCGACTGGTAAGAGGGAAATCATGGATGGCTCAGGCGGAGTATACGTTCAGACAGGTGTGCCTCTTGGAGAACATTAGGCGAGGAGAGGAGTGGGTCAGAGTGCAAGCGGAGCAGTCAGACTTGTGCAGAGTTATAATCACATTGAGCCGGGAGTGCAGGGAGTGGCCAGCAGGGGCCACGGAAGTGGAAATCCAGCAACTGATTCAGGATAATGCTCGCCCGGGTGATGTGATTATCTACACATCATGATTGTAACTGACTCAGAAAGCATGCTGACCAGGGTGAGGACGGGCAGGCTTCGTGCGGAGTGGCTTGCTTCCTTCGGAGGTCACGGGTGACAAGCATCGCCTGGATCTTTTCTCCAGGGCATGCCGGTGTGCTGGGAAATGAACAGGCGGACAGATTGGCTGGCTCTGCAGAACTTGGTGGAGTATTGATGCATGACAAGGCAGACGTGGTTGCGGCCTTGTGGGTGCACGTGTACACCTCGGAGGAGCAAATGGATTACTATAGTCTGGCAAGAATGAGACAGCGAGGAGTGACGAGGGGATCTGGTCAACGCTCGACGCTCAGAGGAAAGGCGAGACAGACATATAATCAGATTGCTACTGGTACTATTGGTGTTGGAACTCTTCGCTGGCTGCTGAGGATGGGGACGGAGAGTTTATGGGAATGCCCGAATGCTGTGATGTCGGTTCCTAAATTAATCAATCAATCAATCTCCATCAGTGCGGTCATCAAAATATCATATCATATCTCTATGACTCTATGAAGATGTCGACGAGCTCAAGTTGACTGTTACTTTCTTTGGATTAATCAGAGTTGAATAGCAAAAGAAATATAGACTCTATTGTTTAATGATAGCTTCATCAGATTAATTTGCTTTCTTTTGTGTCACCCACATCTTGCAGCTGCCATGTTCGTCCATTAGCCAACCAATCAGCGGCTCTGGAAGTTAGCCTCGATTTCAGCTTGATGTCCATCTTCGATGTTGACGACGTCAAACAGCAGATCTCTGTCATGGCGATGGTGACCGTTCAGTGGTAAGTTGATATATTTCCGCCGGATGTCGATTAAGACAGGGGAAAATGGCTGAACAAACATGGCGGAGAGACAGCAGACCTGTGAGTACAGGCAGTAAATGTCACTTGTACGTAACTTGGTGCTACACCCATATTTTCATTAGCCAATCAGCATTCAGCGGGTGATGTGGTAAGTACAACACCGGCCGCTTTTCCTTTCAAAGACATTTCCTGGCATCCATTTTATACTGGGTGCGCCTGGGAGACAGGCAGTTATAAAAATGTGAATCCGTCCCATTGAGGATGGAACCGATGACCACCGGACTGGAAGACGAGTGGCTAGCTTCTAGGCCACCGATCTGGGCTGCAGCAAGAGCATAAATAAAACGTGATTCACGTGTTTGTTATTGTAATTTAATTCATTGTTATATATTAACTGTGATTATATTTATTACATATTCACTTTATGTCTTTTCTTCTTCAGTTCTTATCATAATTTTATTGTGCCTGTTTACAGCAGAGCTGCGATATTTGCGTCTCTCTGCCGGCACACCCGACTTCTTCGGGCGTGTGTTGACCAGTTTAGCCTTCCTGACTTTAGAAGTGCTAGTGCCATTTAAACTGTGCTAAATCACCATCATCATCATGCGTATAGAAATGCTAGTAGCACTCAACGTTATTTACACAACACGAAACGCACTGTCTCTATCAATCACACGACTAGTTTCCTGAAATTGCTGCACCATCGACGACGATGGCAGTTTCCGGTGTGTAGGTTTTACTGGGTTACCAGTCTTATTTGTTTATTAATCTATCTATTTTTCCCCAGCCTATCTGTTTTTGCCGATGTAGGTAGCCAGTATCCATGGCCTAGGTGTTAACGTCTTTCTCCGTAATCCCGTAAATTCTCGTGAGTAACGGAACCTGCGCGAGAATCGGTGGCGGTTCTCGCCGCGTTGCTAACTTAGTGGTATGTGAGCCGGTCGCTCAGAAAGCAATGGCAAACTACTGAGCGTAATCTTGCCTAATACATCAAAAGCAGCTGAAAAATGCTGATGTTGACTGCAACGTCCTGCAAGGAATATGCAAAAAAAAAAAAAAGTGGCCTTGCAGCTATAATGAAGCTGATAAATGTACATTTAGATTTGGCGTACACAGAACCATGTTTTTTCCATTTTAATTTATATATTTTTTGCTTGCTTAAAAGGCCTGGCCTATTTTTATTTCTAGACTTTTATTCTTGATACAGATTTTCCATCGAAACATTAGATGGTATATCTTGGGACCTTGCCGTTTTGACAGACGATAGTTTGTTACATTGTGCTTCAAAACAGCATAACAACTACAACCCATGGCAGGAGTAGAATGTGACTGATCAATTCGCACTGTAAATGTTCGTCCACAATGGATGCATGTGAACACATGGTCGTTTCCACCATCAAGTACCGTCTTAAGTCTCGCACGCTCAGCATGTGATCTATCTGCAAGCAATTACTCCTTTGTCTTTATTCCATTTTTGATATTTGCTCTCTATGCAACACGATCAGCGGCGACTTGGTCCAATGTGCAATATCGATGCCTGTATCAGTCATGTCCCGCTTACACACATCTTTGTACCCTAGTAGAGGCCGACCCTGAGATTTCTTACCCATCTGTAATTCACCAAAAAAGATGTCATTTGGTATTCCAACATCATTCATCCTCCTAACATGTCCTAACCATCTAAGTCCACGAAGACTGAGCATGGAATAAACCGTCACACAACCTGATCTTTCCAATACTTCAGTATTTGTGATTTTGTCTTGCCACTTAATACTCTATGTATCAAGAGGAGATAAGATCAGAAATGACGAAATCAGGACTAAAGTGGGGGTTGTAGCTGCACTAGATTTTATTAAAAGGCAGCAAGTCAAAAGGTTTGGCCATGCAAGTAGGTTACAAACTAACAGTATACCACAACAAGCAATGATGTACAGACCAGATGGAAGCAGAGGAAGAGGCCGACCACGTAAACGATGGACGCAGGGAATAACAGAGTCCATGGGAATATCGAAACATGAAGCCCATAAGCGGGCACTTTCCCGCTGTTCATACTTCACGTCGACACCGCAAGGTATAAGCGGGAAAAAATGAGATGAGATGAGATGAGACTTAATACCAAGAATTCTTTGCAGACACCGCATATGAAAGCTGTTTAAACGTTTCTCTTGGCGTGAGTAAGTTGTCCAGGTTTCACTGCCATAAAGAAGACTACTTAGGACAGTCTCGTAGTCACCCAGCCTCTCAGTCACACAGCCATGCAGTCACCCAGCCTCTGTCATCCAGCCTCTTAGTCACCCAGCCTCACAGTCACCCAGTCTCTGTCACCCAGCCTCTCAGTCACCAAGCCTTGCAGTCAGCAAGCCTTGCAGTCACCAAGCCTCTGTCAGTCAGTCTCTCAGTCACCCACCTCTCAGTCACCCACCTCTCAGTCACCCACCTCTCAGTCACCCACCTCTCAGTCACCCACCTCTCAGTCACCCACCTCTCAGTCACCCACCTCTCAGTCACCCACCTCTCAGTCACCCACCTCTCAGTCACCCACCTCTCAGTCACCCAGCCTCGCAGTCACCCAGCCTCTCAGTTGCTAAGCCTCTCAGTCACCTAGCCTCTCAGTCACCCAACCTCTCAATCACACAGCCTCGCAGTCACCCAGCCTCTGTCAACCAGCCTCTTAGTCACCCAGCCTCACAGTCACCCAGTCTCTGTCACCTAGCCTCTCAGTCACCAAGCCTTGCAGTCACCAAGCCTCTGTCAGTCAGTCTCTCAGTCACCCACCTCTCAGTCACCCAGCCTCGCAGTCACCCAGCCTCTCAGTTACTAAGCCTCTCAGTCACCTAGCCTCTCAGTCACCCAACCTCTCAATCACACAGCCTCGCAGTCACCCAGCCTCTGTCAACCAGCCTCTTAGTCACCCAGCCTCACAGTCACCCAGTCTCTGTCACCCAGCCTCTCAGTCACCAAGCCTTGCAGTCACCAAGCCTCTGTCAGTCAGTCTCTCAGTCACCCACCTCTCAGTCACCCAGCCTCGCAGTCACCCAGCCTCTCAGTTACTAAGCCTCTCAGTCACCTAGCCTCTCAGTCACCCAACCTCTCAATCACACAGCCTCGTAGTCACCCAGCCTCTGTCAACCAGCCTCTTAGTCACCCAGCCTCACAGTCACCCAGTCTCTGTCACCCAGCCTCTCAGTCACCAAGCCTTGCAGTCACCAAGCCTCTGTCAGTCAGTCTCTCAGTCACCCACCTCTCAGTCACCCAGCCTCGCAGTCACCCAGCCTCTCAGTTACTAAGCCTCTCAGTCACCTAGTCTCTCAGTCACCCAACCTCTCAATCACACAGCCTCGCAGTCACCCAGCCTCAGTCAACCAGCCTCTTAGTCACCCAGCCTCACAGTCACCCAGTCTTGCAGTCAACCAGCCTCTCGTCCCTCTCCCCAAGCCTCATTTCTCACTGACCTCTTCTGCTTCTTCTCCCATTGACCTTTCCAGTCGTCACGAAATGTTCCAGTGCCTTTCTGTGTGTATCATGTGACCAAAGAACACAGTTATCTGTCCACTTCTTATATTTGTATACAATGTTCTACTTTCACTAGCCACTTGTAAGCAGCCGATGTTAATTACTCTGGTATTCCTACATGTCTCAAGTACAACATATAGGCTGATTCCATGCTGTTCATATGGTCGTTCATTATTCCAGACAGGTATGCTTCGTGCAGAGTGGCAGCTTTAGTTCAACAATCACATAAAAGTCGCTTAAAAGTTGACAGGGTCGACTTCATTGCACCGGGTTTTATCCCATATGGCTCGGTCTCTTTCCGCAGCACAGAAAGCGCCGCACAAAGCACGAACTCCGTAGCTTTTAGCGACGACCCACAGGAGTCTCCGAAACATTTAACTCGTAAACCGAAGGACGCGGCCTGGAATCGAACCCACAACCTTTGGAGCACGAGTCAAACGGCTTGACCACTTCTCCACAGAGTCTCCCAAAAAACAATCAAATATAGTGAGCATCTGTGGGATTTTCACCCCAGGACATGCTGGTGTGGTGGGGAACGAGCAGACGGACAGATTGGCTGGGTCTGCACCACATGGTGGGGTATTGGTGCGTGATAAGGCAGACGTGGTTGGGGTCCTTTGGAATCATGTGTATAGTACAGAAGAGCAGTTAGATTTCGCGGTCTGAAGAGGATAGTGCTGCGGGGAGTGACCAGAGAATCTGGCCCACACTCAAAACTCCGAGGAAAGGTCAGACGGACACATAATCAGACAGCTACTGGTACTATTAATATTGGGACTCTTCGCTGCCTGTTGAAAATGCGGACAGAGCACTAGGGGAATGTTCCTAGCGCAGTGATGTCGAGTTCTTGACAAAACTCAATTCAACTGTTCCATTATTCACTGTCATACTACAGACTAGGTTATACATGCCATTTCAGTAATCTCTTTCTGAGACTCAATGACAGCGACTTATTCAATAGGATACTTATGATTTTCTTTTTAAATGTAACGTTTCCTCTGTACCAATATTACAAGGTAATGTGCTAAAACAAAATACAACTCCATTTGATTAAAAGCAATCATTCAATCTTTCCAGGAAGGATAAAAACCTGGTTTGGAATGCGTCCGACTACGGTGGAATCAACCGGATGTTCTTCAAACACGAGCAAATATGGTCGCCGGAAGTATACGTGGAGTCAGGTGACAACAGCGTCATCCTCTTTACATTGCCTACCCAGCATTCAGTGCGCTCGGATGGCAGAGTGACCTTCACCTCTGTGGGAAACGTCCAATCGCCGTGTAGCTTGGACCTGACCTGTTTTCCTTACGACAGGCAGACTTGCAAGTTCCGGTTCTCTGTTCTGGACTCGACGCTTAAAGAGATTAACCTAACGTTTGGACTCAAGGGCGTCACAAAATCCCAGACGCTGGTGGAGAACGGGGAGTGGGCTGTGTATGGCACCGACTCTGATATCAGCTTTCGGGAAGACGGAGATGAAGTGCATCCAAGTGCCGAGGCCATTGTGAGAATAAAAAGGCGATCAACGTACTACATAATTAACATCGTTGTACCGGTCATTGCTATAGCCATCTTGAGCCTGCTGACCTTCGGGGTGCCTGTGGAGTCTGGGGAGAGGTTGGCGTATGCACTGACCATCCTCTTGTCCTTGTCCGTCTACATCACTTACATCGGCAGCATCATGCCCATGTACTCCGTCAATATGCCTATCATCTTCTATCTCCTGCTGGGACTGTTCATGATGAGCTCCTTGTGTGTGGTCATGACAGTGATGGTCATCGCCCTCCGCTGGAGCCATGTCGTTTGTGTCGAGGACAATGAAAAGACTATTTCAGTATTTGGGGTCCGTTTTAAAATTAAGAGATCTCTCAAGGTCAACAACCTGGCATTAAAATGCTGCTCTTGTCGATTTCGGCGTCGCAGGAAGACGAGCTCTTCATCTCCAGAAAGGAAAATAACTTCCGGGCCAGGTCAACGGGAATTGTGGGAGCTCGAGAATAGCAAATTGTATACAATAGACAGGCAGGAAAGCGATCCAGGAAGCCAAAGATCATTTTCATTTCGATTCGCTCCCGATGACTTGGTGGGGATACGAACCAAGACATCAGCTGACGAGAATGGCCACCTGCAGGCACTAGCAGACAGAGAATTAAACAACTTTACCGAAAAGTCTGAGGGGAATCACCAGGAACAGACAACAGACCCAGACATTTTGTATATCTGTAATCAGTTGAACTTGTACAGCTTTCTTGCGCTGGTTCTGTCTTTCGTCATTCTCTTGTCTTTCGTGTTCGTACAGCTGCATCACCAGATTCTCCCCGATTAGCTGCAGACAGCCGCAGTCAGCTCCGGTATGTGCTTCATTCCAGGTGGTATTCATAGGCTCATGTCTCATCTATTCATCGTTTGCTTTGGTTATGGTTATGGATAAGGATCATTGTCATTACAAATGTGTACTTTTACGAGTATAAGTCTTCTGCTTGCATGTCACATGGAGAGTAGCACTGCACAGGTCGATCTCCTTAGTATTGCAGTGCACTATCTCCCTGGAGTACAAGAACACCATCTCCTTAGTACAGTACAAGGAGACTATTATTACAGTGACCGATCCCCTAGCAGAAGCGATGACCCAAGCTAGTACTCGTATGATGAGTCTGTCGTGGTTGAGTAGCGCGTCACCGAGAGATCAGACTGTTCGCCGGATCTATCGTTGGACGTGTCTTCGACCTCAGAGATGGCTCGGGATGTTTACAAACAACTCCTGCCTGCAAACATTGTTGCAACTACTTGAGCGTGGCATCTTTATTTCTGGCCTTGGAACACAGGTATCTCACCATACACCGGCAACTGGCGTCGGTGTCGTAGTACACACACACACACACACACACACACACACACACACACACACACACACACACACACACACACACACACACACACACACACACACAAACACGTCTTGCTACTTTGCCGACGTGTCTATATGTTAGAGCTTTGCCGACGTGTCTATATGTTAGAGCTTTGCCGACGTGT
>OY992894.1:96352190-96357190 GCA_963921405.1 Cepaea hortensis
AAAGAAAGGAATAAAGATTACACTATACTATATTAACTGGTCTACATACATGGTGCGCACGAGCAGAAACAGATAATGAACATTACGTGTATTTAATAACAGCAAATTATATACTATCGTTTGAGACCATAGTAAATAGTTAAATACGATTAATATTGTCCAAGTTTGGGAAAGTGAAGCACAATACAGTAATGGAGAAGTAAACACAACTGATATATTTGGTTTACGGATCGTTTGAGTCCACACTCGACTTATAATGTGTTGTTGGTACAGAAGAAGGAGGCGTTATCTTCCTACACGACATTTCCACTCTGTTAACAAAGCAGTGAGTCAAACTTATAATAGGAGAAAGAACACTTACTTTTCACGCTTATGACACTGATATAACTACACACAAGGATGGTACGATATTGCCAGTACCCACACATTTAACATACGAGTATCAAGAATAGGAGGACACATATGAAGATTAAGTTGACACAGTACCACTTCATTACTTTGAACTTTACTCTTCACGGGAAACTTCAATATATATTTACGAGTTACAACGGGATATCTGACAGAATACATAGAGACACGTTATCATTACACCTCAGCATGCAGGAAATTTAACACGTGTACACTCACTTGATTTGAAGTCGAAGCATACAGATAGACTTTAATGTCACATAGTACCCAATTGTTCAAGGTATTTAATCGATAACGATTCACATTGGGACAGTTATATTTATTATATCGGGACATTAAAGGACATTATACACATCAAGATACTACTGGACACTACACTGCACCTGAAACGCATCGAGACGTTACATGTTCCTCAAGACTCTGACGCCAGGACATACGTACACTATAACACGGATTGACAATTACTATTTTTTCATCGTGATACCAGACACAGTCGAATCGTTCACACATTGGACTTTAGGTACCAGAACCGGATGCAAGCAGATCTACTGATTTCACTGTGGGCATCATTCATTCGGATACCTACAGCAGCCTAAACTTATCACAATAAGGCTGCTGAAAAATTCAAACGTCGTCGTTACACTACAGCCAACTACGTGTTATGGGTTGGTTACGGACTTCCTGAGTCCAGGGTGAAAGCACAAGTTAATTGTACTATCGTTCAAGCCAGGAGCAACAGTCTATTGTGGACACAGCTTCTCTGTTATAAATCAACAAACATACCAATACTCGAGTGGTGACCACGGATCAATTTCTTATTGAACTGATCGACACAATTCTATGTCAAATTTTTTGAACGACAGGAACTCTACTCAGTTATATTTACGGACACGAGAACCTGAAAAAGGCCAGTATATGTTACTGTTGGTTAATGTGTTATTGTTGATAAATGAGGTGCTTATTATTTAATAATGAGTAAATTAATTCAAAAATGGATAGTGTGGGCGGTTAGAAAGGCATTTCTACATAAAGCAAGGACACTTGAATATTGTGGGGTCAACAGATAATTTTTGTCTTGGGTTAAGTATAGTAGTAATTTCTATAAAAGTGATATTTTATAAAAGAAAATATCTATTTACGTCACTCGTCAGTCGTCTTCTGTCATTGTTGAGTGTCTAGTACTAAATATTCTTTATACTATATATAGATAGCAAGAAGTTACTGAATTTCGTTATTGTTCAATTTTACATTGCTGTTGAGTTGCAATTCACATTTTGTTCAGCAGTTGTTATATTGATTGTCTACTCCGAATTGAACATATTTACATTTTTACATTGTTCTATCAAATTTCACCTAGATAGATTATTACACAGGTAGGACAGGATGTCGACACTACAATATTTCACGGAGTTGGGTGAGAAGAATGGATTGGCTGGAGCAGAACTCAGGAATTGCGTCATAAAGGAATATAGAGCTCAAGCTGCACGTGAGGGGGAGGAACGACAAAAGAAATGGGTTCTTGAAAACGAACTAAAGGAACGTGAGATGGCTATCAAACGAAGTGAACTAGTTCTAGAACATGAAAAGAGGGTAGCCTTGCAACGCGAACGAATAGAGTCTAGAGAAAAAGAATTAACTTTGCAACGTGAAGAGATATCTGCAATGAGGAGAGAGATGGAAGAAAGACGGATAACAGCAGAGGCAGAGTTAAAGGCAAGACAGATAACTGTAGAGGCAGAGTTAAGGGCAAGACAATTAGTCGTACTGGCAGAAATCAAGCAAAAACGACTCGCACTTGAAAATGAGAATCTTGCAAAGGAAGCAATGTGGAAGGAGCGTATAAGACAAATGTATGAAATAAAAGAAAGTTATCACACAAGTAAAGTATGTGCTACAGTAGTGAAAGAACCAAACGCCAGAGATTACGTTCAGAAAGGAACTATAGAACACAAGTCTAACGAAACACTTACAAGTACAAATGCCCAAATTGAAACAACACAAGAAGAAGAAAAAGAAAAGACGCAAATAGAACAGGGTACATCAACGGTAGACATGCATGATACAATGCTACTGAGTGATAGCATAACGGTAATTAATTGCAAATACCAAGATTTGCACAAAGTCAACGAACCCAAACATGAAGAAATAACTGATACTCAAAAACAAATTAAACGTGATTACATGTCTCTTAGTGACATTTTTCTAAAACATCCTAAACTCATAGATTGGTTAACAGACACCAAGAAATACACCACAAACACTTGTGCGCAAGTCAAAACAAAGGTAATAAACTTTAACATACAAACAAAACTGTACGTTACGAAGTTAAGAGTTAAATGCAAAGAATATTACACAAAACGAAATACATTTATCTTTGCTGACTTTGGTTACTTGTCTTACTTTTGGTACAAATTTGCCAAACGTACATCATTGTACGGTATGCTTTACATATCATACACAAGAGTGAAAACTAAAACATTGTTCCAATCAACAAAGTTACAATGTACAAATATTGGCATGAGTGCAGAAGAGAGATTCTACAGATTTGAAACAAAGAAAGAAAGAAAGAAAATGAATGAAAGGACGAATAAAAGAAAAGAATAACAAGAAAAAATAAAATTGGATGAAAGGGTTAGGTTCATGTCAACACATAGTACACTACAGACACATTAGGGTCTTATTACTTAGTTATCCCAGATGTCACTGTGTAAGATTATACTTGTCAGAATTATTCTCACTATCTTTCTTCACTTAAGTGTGTGAAAATATCTTAGTTTTCTATTCTACAGATAATTGTTCGTAACTATATCGTTATTAGAGAACTTAATAATTGTATGAAGAGTATTTGATTTAAATATTTATTATATTTCTGATTTATTATCTTAGAAATCTTGAATCTTTGAGATATGATTCTTCACAAAACTGTAGGATCTACAACTCAATTATAATCTTGCCGATACTCTAAATCAACTATAAATATAAATATTTTATTCAATTTATTCAATCCTAGTTTATTATAGTTGTTTGTTCATAGAGTGTTTGGAAATATGTGTTAGATAGCACCGAATTTACTGGCAATACACACACAGATCAACATTACATATTTTTAATGCAAATAGATAGTTTAAGTAGTTAGATACTTCTGCCAATATATGATTTTGACAGGATGATAAGAAAATTTACATGGAGAGGAACCGATGAGGCATGGAGAACTTTGAGAACTTTGACTTGTGGGACTTTTCTCCTGTGTCGAGTTTTCACTTGGATGGTTTGTGACTGGGTGTAACTACTTTAAAGGAAAACCGGTGAACACGTATTGTGATATGAGTTGAACATTGTATAATATTAGTATGTATATATAGAGTTAATTGAATGAATTGTGAAAATAGTTGATTAGTTAACGTAGTTAGGTTAAATACTATGTTAGTATAGTTACATTTTGATCATTGATCGTTAGTTATTATTACTTAATTATGGGTTGTCAATTTTATTGCGATCGGCATTTCCAAGTATAGACACCACTACATATATCATAATGCTAGTCCCCTACCTACCCGTTTGATGAGATTAAGATTTACGACATAGCGGTCGGGATAAACGTCATTGTGTCTACACTGCTATGTGTCAGATTAATTCTCTTGATGAAAAAAAAAAAATGATTACATCATTTTAAAAGGGAGGGGGGCATACTGCCACATGGCGTTTAGACAGAATGACGTCATCGGAATGCGTGGTGGAAAATCATATACGGAATTTCCCATTCAGACACTAAGGTGGACGTCAACAAAGGAATCCAAGGAGAATGTGGAGAACGTAATTGGGGGGCAACGGGAGACGCTTCGGGAGAGGACATCAGGACAGCGGTGTTTTCTTTGAGCTCCGTGTTGGAGAGGATAGGATCTGGTTTGGTGCAATCTTCTTAGTGAGCGAGGAAATCGTCTGTTGTCTCACATTCATACAGTGATGGGACCGGGACAGGAATAACCCTTAGACGAGTTAAACGCGGCTGGTAAATCCTTGGGAAAAGAGCGACCTTCCGGAAGCAATGGCAGAATTCGGGAACTAAGTCTGTATAACTGTATAACCACCCGTCCCCGTCTTCAGGGGCAGGTTATCATATGGAGTAGCGTTCTTTGTTGTTCTGCGAGAGCATGTAATAAATGCCTGAAATTGCCGTCGGCTGGTTCGCGTCTGTTTCATCAAGATGAGCGCTGTTTAGTATTTTGTTGTTGAGTACGAGCAACTTTATGTCTTGGAGTTGAGATGCGTCGGCATGTGTCAAGACAGTGGTGGTGGTGATGGTGCTGGTGGTGGTGGTGGTGCTGGTGGTGGTGGTGGTGCTGGCAGTGGTGGTGGTGGTGATGGTGCTGGCAGTGGTGGTGGTGGTGGTGGTGATGGTGCTGGCAGTGGTGGTGGTGGTGATGGTGGTGATGGTGCTGGCAGTGGTGGTGGTGGTGGTGGTGGTGATGGTGGTGGTGGTGGTGGTGGTGGTGGTGGTGGTGGTGGTAGTGGTGGTGGTGATGGTGCTGGCAGTGGTGGTGATGGTGGTGGTGGTGGTGGTGGTGGTGGTGCTCGCAGTGGTGGTGGTGGTG
>OY992894.1:96359690-96364690 GCA_963921405.1 Cepaea hortensis
ACCGGTGCTCTTTAATGTGTATACGAGCAAGATTGCGGACCTAGAAGCACCAGGGGTTGGAAGAATACTAACATTTGCAGATGATATTCTTGCATATAGGCAGGGGAGAGATAGGGAGCAAACAGCCCAGGAGTTACAGGCGACAGTAGATAAAGTGATTGACTGGTGCACAGAAATTAGTGCTGTCATCCACCCGGAAAAGGCGGCCATTTTGTGGTGCTCTCTGGACAACAGGATTGTAAGAGCTGATGTCCCAAGCCTCGCGATAGATGGTAGAAATGTCAGCAGAGAGAACAAACTGAAGTATCTGGGGATCACATTTGACAGGAGCCTATACTTCAAGGACCATGTGGAGACGGTCGTGACAAGAACTCAAAAGGGACTCAATGCACTTAAAACTATGGCTGCAATGGACATAGAGCAGAGAATGCTTTTCACACTATACCAGCACTTGATCCTTTCAGTAATTGATTATGGATTAGGTCTGCTCACTGTCTCAGAGAGTCAGCTGGTGAAGTTGGAGCGCAAACAGAACGAAGCTATGCGGGTCATTCTGGGATGCACTAGAGACACCCCAGTAGTGTGTATGCGTTACATCCTTGGTCTGCCGACTGTTGCTGGTAGGCTCAAGGTGATGCAGGCGAAGGCATACCTCAGAGTAGCTGCAGACACAGACCACCCACTGCATGAGGCGCTGGACGCAGTTAAGGGTCAGCGACTGATAAGAGGGAAATCTTGGATGGCTCAGGCGGAGGATACGATCAGACAGGTGTGCCCCTTGGAGAACATTAGGCGAGGAGAGGAGTGGGTCAGAGTGCCAGCCGTGCAGTCAGACTTGTGCAGAGTTATAATCACATTAAGCCGGGAGTGCAGGGAGTGGCCAGCAGGGGCCACGGAAGTGGAGATCCAGCAACTAATTCAGGACAATGCTCACTCGAGTGATGTGATTATCTACACAGATGGTTCGGTGTCAAGAGGTGAGAGAAGTGGCTGGGGGTTCATAGCCAAAGCTAATGGTCGATGTTTAGGGCAGGAGAGTCTGGCATATGATACCACAACATCCAGCTTAAGAATGGAGGTGGAGGCAGTCACTGCGGCTCTCCGCTGGATGGAGAATACGACACACACACACGTCGTGATTGTAACTGACTCAGAAAGCATGCTGACGAGGGTGAGGATGGGCAGACTTCGTGCAGAGTGGCTTGCTTCGCTTCGGAGGTCACGGGTGACAAGCATCGCCTGGATCTTTTCTCCGGGGCATGCCGGTGTGCTGGGAAATGAACAGGCGAACAGATTGGCTGGCTCTTCAGAACTTGGTGGAGTATTGATACATGACAAGGCAGACGTGGTTGCGGCCTTGTGAGAGCACGTGCACACCTTGGAGGAGCAAATGGATTACCATGGTCTGGCAAGAATGAGACAACGAGGAGTGACGGAGGGATCTGGCCGACGCTCAACGCTCACAGGAAAGGCAAGACGGACTTATAATCAGATTGCTACTGGTACTATTAGTGTTGGAACTCTTCGCTGGCTGCTGGGGATGGGGACGGAGCACTTATGGGAATGCCCCGAATGCTGTGATGTCGATTCCTAAATCAATCAATCAATCAATCTTATCACACCGTTTGCATATAATGGCGTAAATGATGTTGCGACTGGTGCAGGAAAATTCTTCTGTGATACGTAAACTGCCTTTAGGGAATCGCACCTCTGGGGTGTGGATCACATATGGGCAGGTCTTGCAACGAGATCTCAGGCAAGCCTTAGTTCCTAATTGTGATGGTGGAGGTGGAGATCCCTGTACTCTATTATGGACGAGTACATCTTTGAGGTTGCGGTCACGTCTGTAGGCCACTAGTGGTTTCTCTGAAAATATCGCGCTGGTAGTAGTGTCAGCTTGAAGGATAGCTAGATGTCGAAACAGGATATTTTTGACTGAAATATTGTGCGGATGGTAGGTAAGAGAAAGTACCGGTCGAAGGTTTTTAGGTTTAGGTGCAGAGGTGAGATCCTCTGCGCGGCTAATGGGTAGAGCCCGGCGGAAGGCTGATGATAGGACATGATCAGGATAGCCACGAAGCCTGAAGAAGTCCAACATTTCCTGAGCACTGTGGCGAAAATCCTCATCATCTTGGCATAGTCGTCGAAGGCGCAGAAGTTGAGAATAAGGAATTGCGTCTTTGCAGGACGGAGGGTGAGAGGAGGTGTAGAGTAGAAAGGCGTGAGAATCAGTCAGTTTGTAGTAGACCGTCGTGGTGAGACCATGGGTCCCAATGGAAACAGTAAGGTCTAAGAAGTTGACAGACGTCGAGGAAATATGGGAAGTGAGTTTGATAGTAGGGTGAAAGTTGGAGAAGTCTATGAATGTTTCGAGATCCGCCAGTGGCATACAGGTGACACCAACACCATCATAATTGCCCCACATTAAACCTCGCAGCAAAAATCCCATTTTACCAAGCAAATCGCGAAAGCTGTGAAAATGGTGTCTGCTTGAGAGAGAGAGAGAGAGAGAGAGAGAGAGAGAGAGAGAGAGAGAGAGACAGACAGACAGAGAGAGAGAGAGAGAGAGAGAGAGAGAGAGAGAGGGGGGGGGGGGGGGGGGAGAGAGAGATTGAGAGAGAACTATTTGTTCAAACTGAATGAAATTTACAAACATAAATGACATTTCCTCTAAACATATTTATCAACATAAACCCTATAGACTTCCAAGGTCTTTCGCCGTTAATGTAAGTAAATTGTCTTTAAATTGTGGGTGGTCTTAAGAGGCCAGTAAAAAAATGTTGTTTCCCCGCAGAGGGGAAACGTTTCATTCCGGACACATGTCTTTGTTAACATTAAAAGTACAGTTTTAAAAATTAAACATAAACATAGAATTAAAAATAAGGTTCATAAAATGTAAGTAAATAAAGATTAAACAAATGTTGTATAAAGATTTTAATAGCTTTCTTTTCTTGATTGCAAATATTGACTGCGGTATTGACTTTTTAATTTCTCAAACAAAATTAAAAGATATTGTTGTAATTTATTGATATTACAGCTGGTATACCATTTTTTTTGCTCAAATTCGAGTACACTCCCTTGTAACAATATTAGATGTTTATGTCCCCCTACCAAGCGCAGTCTGCTACTGCAACCATCTTAGGCAATTTACATATAAACTTAAAGAAAGTCAAATATACAAATAGAAACGCAAAATTTGATCTACAGGCACTGAAGAGTGAGGAAATAAAAGTTAAATTCAACGTAGAGGTAAAGAACAGATTCGATGCATTGTCCGATATGGAAATATTATTTCAAGACGTCAGTGACCAATTGGAAATATAAAAGAAATCAGTCAAGAAGCTGTACTAACAACAATGATAATCCCAAAAATAAAGATAATAGGACGCAAGAAATGGATGATGGAAGACATCTTAAAAGTCATGGAAATAAGAAGAAATAACAAAAATAACAAGGAAATATACGAAGAAATTCACAGGAAAATTAGGAAGCTATGCAAAGAGGCAAAAGAAACATTCTTGAAAAACTACTGTACGGAAACGATATTGTAGTCTGCAAGAAACACAGCTCGGCGACTGAACAGTCAATGTCGCGGGTTTTCAGGGATTCTTTAACAGGCGGCACCTCGGACAGGCCATTCTGGTCCGCGACAACATACTAGTGTCTGAGATCGATATGTCTTCCTGGAACAGTGATGCCCTGCAAGTGCAGGCATTAAGAATAATGACACCAGTGCAGCTTGTAATCGTAGACGTTTATGCGCGAAATGGGAAGGTCGACGTGCGACAATGGCAGAGTTTGTTCGATATGGATGAAAGGCATATCATGGACTTCAATGCCAGAGGCAGTCAATGGGGGACTTGCATCACCAATAGACAGGGAGAAGATCTGGAGGACGCCCTGGCATCTGCTGCCCTAATCTGTCTGAATGATGGGAAGGTCACTAGAATAGCCACTCGACCAGGTGACTCTGACAGCGTCATTGACTTGGCTCTGGTGTCGCCCACCATCGCACCAAGGTGCCGGTGGGGCACACTGGGATACCACGATAGTGACCACTACCCTTGTGTCATCCTGATCAAGAAAGACGGGGCCATGAGTCAAAGAAACAAGACCAATGCCTTCCCGTACGACAACACTTGTCAAGATGCCATAAGCAAGATCAGAAGAAGAAAATTAACTTCCTCCCGCAGGAGACAAGAAAGATGGTTGCAGCCACCATGGTGGAATGGAGAGGTCGAGAAGACATGGCTGGGAAAGAGGCAGGCTGTCAAAGACTGGCAAAAGGCCAGAAAGGCTAACATGCCACAGGTTGAGTTAGTGAACCTGAAGACTGAGGTCGATAGGACGACGACTTTATTCAAATCCTGCGCCAAACAGGCCAAGGCCGAGAAATGGGACGAGTTCTGCAGGAAGGTGTGCTCCGAGCGATCTCTTACGACATTCTGGCGCCTCCACAAGAGCATGAACGGTGCTGCACAACGTAGGGGTATTCCAGACTTTCAAGGCACAGACCTGGCATGGAAAAAGTCGGATGCGGATAAAGGTAAGGCCCTTCTTGCACGCTACATAGATCAGACTGACCAGAAAGACGAGCCCGTCAGACAGAGGACCACAACGACACTCTCTCAGTTGTGCGAGGCGGTCGGGACAGACGAAGAATGGACAATCACAGCTGAGATATTGCGTGCGATGCTCAAGAAATCACCTAACACCGCCCCAGGCCCAGACGGCATCCGATATGGTGACCTACTGGTGATATCAGATGATGACATGGAAGAACTGGCCAGAGAATTCAACACCAGTATCCAGAGGGGTCAGGTCAAAGAAGAATGGCTACACAGCTACTTGCTGCCGCTGCCAAAACCGAACAAAGACCATTCCAAGATAAGCGGCTACAGAATCATTACGATGCAGAATACTGTTGGCAAGCTACTGGAGAAAATTGTAGCACACAGACTTGCTTGGGACTTGGAACAGCTCGGATGCTTCCCGCCCAC
>OY992894.1:96369690-96377190 GCA_963921405.1 Cepaea hortensis
TTCTTCTTCTTCTTCTTCTTCTTCTTCTTTCTTCTTCTTCTTCTTCTTCTTCTTCTTCTTCTTCTTCTTCTTCTTCTTCTTCTTCTTCTTCTTCTTCTTCTTCTTCTTTTCTTCTTCTTCTTCTTCTTCTTCTTCTTCTTCTTCTTCTTCTTCTTCTTCTTCTTCTTCTTCTTCTTCTTCTTCTTCTTCTTCTTCTTCTTCTTCTTCTTCTTCTTCTTCTTCTTCTTCTTCTTCTTCTTCTTCTTCTTCTTCTTCTTCTTCTTCTTCTTCTTCTTCTTCTTCTGCGTTCATCTGGAACGTTTTTTTTTTTTCAGACGTAATTGCTTTGTGCCTGTGTACAGCAGAGCTGCGATACTTGCGACGTCTGTAAGAGCTCCAATCTCACCAGCTGACTCTCTGAGACAGTGAGCAGTCCTAGTCCATAATCAGTCACTGAAAGGATCAAGTGCTGGTATAGTGTGAACTGATGGAGAAGGGGGTCAATCGCTGGTTGGTGAACTGGATAGCAGCCGTCCTGCATTCTCGTCGGGTTGCTCTCCGTCTGGGTGCATGGACATCAGAGCCACATATTTTAACCCCGGGACTGCCACAGGGATCTGCAATCTCACCGATGCTCTTTAACGTGTATACGAGCAAAATTGCAAACCCAGGGGTTGGAAGGATACTAACATTTGCAGATGATATTCTTGCATATAGGCAGGGGAGAGATAGGGAGAAAATAGTCCAGGAGCTACAGGCGACAGTAGACAAAGTGATTGACTGATGCACTGAAATGAGTTCTGTCATCCACCCGGAAAAGGCGGCTGTTTTGTGGTGCTCTCTGGACAACAGGATTGTGAGAACTGATGTTCCAAGCCACGCTATAGATGCTAGAAACGTCAACAGAGAGAACAAACTGAAATATCTGGGAATCACATTTGACAGGATCCTGTTCTTCAAGGACTATGTGAAGACGGTTGTGACAAGGTCTCAGAAGGGACTCAAAGCACTTAAAACTATGGCTGCAATAGACACAGAGCAGAGAATGCTTTTCACACTATACCAGCACTTGATCCTCTCAGTGATTGATTATGGACTAGGACTGTTCACTGTCTCAAAGAGTCAGCTGGTGAAGTTAGAGCGCATACAGAACGAATCTATACGGGTCATTCTGGGATGCACCAGAGACACCCCAGTAGTGTGTATGCGTTACATCCTTGGTTTGCCGACTGTTGCTGGTAGGCTCAAGGTGATGTAGGCGAAGGCATACCTCAGAGTAGCTGCAGACACAGATCACCCATTGCATGAAGCGCTGGACGTAGTTAAGGGCCAGCGACTGATAAGAGGGAAATCATGGATGGCTCGGGCGGAGGATATGATCAGACAGGTGTGCCTCTTGGAGAACATTAGGCGAGGAGAGGAGTGGGTCAGAGCGCCAGCGGAGCAGTCAGACTTGTGCAGAGTTATAATCACAGTGAGCCGGGAGTGCAGGGAGTGGCCAGCAGGGGCCACAGAAGTGGAAATCCAGCAACTGATTCAGGATAATGCACGCCCGGGTGATGTGATTATCTACACAGATGGTTCGGTGTCAAGAGGTGAGAGAAGTGGCTGGAGGTTCATAGCCAAATCCAATGGTCGACGTTTGGTGCAGAAGAGAGATACCACAACATCCAGCTTAAGAATGGAAGTGGAGGCAGTCCACTGCGGCTCTCCGCTGGATGGAGAATACGACACACACACACACACACACACACACCACACACACACACACACACACACACACACACACATCATGATTGTAACTGACTCAGAAAGCATGCTGACCAGGGTGAGGACGGGCAGGCTTCGTGCGGAGTGGCTTGCTTCCTTCGTAGGTCACGGGTGACAAGCATCGCCTGGATCTTTTCTCCAGGGCATGCCGGTGTGTTGGGAAATGAACAGGGCGGACAGATTGGCTGGCTCTGCAGAACTTGGTGGAGTATTGATACATGACAAGGCAGACGTGGTTGCTGCTTGTGGGAGCACGTGTACACCTCGGAGGTGCAAATGGATTACCATGATCTGGCAAGAATGAGACAGCGAGGAGTGACGAGGGGATCTGGTCGACGCTCGACGCTCAGAGGAAAGGCGAGACAGACATATAATCAGATTGCTACTGGTACTATTGGTGTTGGAACTCTTCACTGGCTGCTGGGGATGGGGACGGAGAGTTTATGGGAATGCCCGAATGCTGTGATGTCGGTTCCTAAATTAATCAATCAATCAATCTCCATCAGTGCAGTCATCAAAATATCATATCATATCTCTATGACTCTATGAAGATGTCGACGAGCTCAAGTTGACTGTTACTTTCTTTGGATTAATCAGAGTTGAATAGCAAAAGAAATATAGACTCTGTTGTTTAATGATAGCTTCATCAGATTAATTTGCTTTCTTTTGTGTCACCCACATCTTGCAGCTGCCATGTTCGTCCATTAGCCAACCAATCAGCGGCTCTGGAAGTCAGCCTCGATTTCAGCTTGATGTCCATCTTCGATGTTGACGACGTCAAACAGCAGATCTCTGTCATGGCGATGGTGACCGTTCAGTGGTAAGTTGATATTTTTCCGCCGGATGTCGATTAAGGCAGGGGAAAATGGCTGAACAAACATGGCGGAGAGACAGCAGACCTGTGAGTACAGTCAGTAAATGCCACTTGTGCTTAACTTGGTGCTACACCCATATTTCCATTAGCCAATCAGCATTGGGTGCGTGATGTGGTAAGTATAACACCGGCCGCTTTTCCTTTCAAAGACATTTCCTGGCATCATTTTATACTGGGTGCGCCTGGGAGACAGGCAGTTATAAAAATGTGAATTCATCCCATTGAGGGTGGAACCGATGACCACCGGACTGGAAGACAAGTGGCTAGCTTCTAGGCCACCGATCTGGGCTGCAGCAAGAACATAATAAAACGTGATTCACGTGTTTGTTATTGTAATTTAATTCATTGTTATATATTAACTGTGATTATATTTATTACATATTCACTTTATGTCTTTTCTTCTTCAGTTCTTATCATAATTTTATTGTGCCTGTTAACAGCAGAGCTGCGATATTTGCGTCTCTCTGCCGGCCCATTCGACTTATTCGGGCGTGTGTTGACCAGTTTAGCCTTCCTGGCTTTAGAAGTCCTAGTGCCATTTAAACTGTGCCAAATCACCATCATCATCATGCGTATAGAAATGCTAGTAGTACTCAACGTTATTTACACAACACGAAACGCACCGTCTCTATCAATCACACGACTAGTTTCCTGAAATTGCTGCACCATCGACGACGATGGGCAGTTTCCGGTGTATAGGTTTTACTGGGTTACCAATCTTATTTGTTTATTAATCTATCTATTTTTCACCAGCCTATCTGTTTTTGCCGATGTAGGTAGCCAGTCTCCGTGCCTAGGTGTTAACGTCTTTCTCCGTAATCCCGTATATTCTCGTGAGTAACGGAACCTGCGCGAGAATCGGTGGCGGTTCTCGCCGCGTTGCTAACTTAGTGGTATGTGAGCCGGTCGCTCAGAAAGCAATGGCCAAACTACTGAGCGTAATCTTGCCTAATACATCAAAAGCAGCTGAAAAATGCTGATGTTGACTGCAACGTCCTGCAAGGAATATGCAAAAAAAAAGTGGCCTTGCAGCTATAATGAAGCTGATAAATGTACATTTAGATTTGGCGTACACAGAACCGTGTTGTTTCCATTTTAATTTATATATTGTTTGCTTGCTTAAAAGGCCTGGCCTTTTTCATTTTAGACTGTTTTATTCTTGATACAGATTTTCCATCGAAACATTAGATGGTATACCTTGGGACCTTGCCGTTTGACAGGACGATAGTTTGTTACATTGTGCTTCAAAAAAGCTTAACAACTACAACCCATGGCAGGAGTAGAATGTGACTGATCAATTCGCACTGTAAATGTTCGTCCACAATGGATGCATGTGAACACATGGTCGTTTCCACCATCAAGTACCGTCTTAAGTCTCGCACGCTCAGCATGTGATCTATCTGCAAGCAATTACTCCTTTGTCTTTATTCCATGTTGATAGTTGCAACACGATCAGCGGCGACTTGGTCCAATGTGCAATATCGATGCCTGTATCATCATGTCCCCGCTTACACACATCTTTGTACCCTAGTAGAGGCCGACCATGAGATTTCTTACCCGTCTGTAATTCACCAAAAAAGATGTCCTTTGGTATTCCAACATCATTCATCCTCCTAAGATGTCCTATCCATCTAAGTCTACGAAGACTGAGCATGGAATAAACTGTCACACAAACCTGATCTTTCCAATACTTCAGTATTTGTGATTTTGTCTTGCCACTTAATACCAATGTATCAAGAGGAGATAAGATCAGAAATGAAGAAATCAGGACTAAAGTGGGGGTTATAGCTGCACTAGGTTTATTAGAAGGCAGCAAGTCAAATGGTTTGGCCATGCAAGTAGGTTACCAACTAACAGTATACCACAACAAGCAATGATGTACAGACAGATGGAAGCAGAGGAAGAGGCCGACCACGTAAAACGATGGACGCAGGGAATAACAGAGTCCATGGGAATATCGAAACATGAAGCCCATAAGCGGGGCACTTTCCCGCTGTTCATACTTCACGTCGACACCGCAAGGTATAAGCGGGAAAAAAATGAGATGAGATGAGATGAGACTTAATACCAAGAATTCTTTTGCAGACACCGCATATGAAAGCTGTTTAAACGTTTCTCTTGGCGTGAGTAAGTTGTCCAGGTTTCACTGCAATAAAGAAGAGTACTAAGGACACAGGCTTGGTAGACGAGGACTTTTGTTTTGAAATGTTATACCTGGTGTCATATTTCCTGTGTGTTTATTTCACTGTGTGTTTTCTCATATATGTGCAGGTTTCGAGTCCTGTGCATAGTTACTCATCTCTTCTGTTCTATATCATCATCACGTGCCCTGCCAGCTGGCGTAGGCTTCGACACACCTCCATATATCTCGATTACTGGTGCTCGCAGTCAGTTTTGCCGAAGATATCCTGATATCCCTCTATGCCAGCCTGGTAGTCACCCAGCCTCTCAGTCACACAGCAATGCAGTCACCCAGTCTCTGTCACCCAGCCTCTTAGTCACCCAGCCTCACAGTCACCCAGTCTCTGTCACCCAGCCTCTCAGTCACCAAGCCTTGCAGTCAGCAAGCCTTGCAGTCACCAAGCCTCTGTCAGTCAGTCTCGCAGTCACCCAGTCTCTCAGTTACCGAGCCTCTCAGTCACCTAGCCTTTCAGTCACCCAGCCTCTCAATCACACAGCATCGCAGTCACCCAGCCTCTGTCAACCAGCCTCTTAGTCACCCAGCCTCACAGTCACCCAGTCTTGCAGTCACCCAGCCTCTCGTCCCTCTTCCCAAGCCTCATTTCTCACTGACCCCTTCTGCTTCTTCTCCCATTGACTTTCCAGTCGTCACGAAATGTTCCAGTGCCTTTCTGTGTGTATCACGTGACCAAAGAACACAGTTGTCTGTCCACTTCTTATATTTGTAAACAATGTTCTACTTTCACTAGCCACTTCTAAGCAGCCGATGTTAATTACTCTGGTATTCCTACATGTCTCAAGTACAACATATAGGCTGCTTCCATGATGTTCATATGTTCGTTCATGATTCCAGACAGGTATGCTTCGTGCAGAGTGGCAGCTTTAGTTCAACAATCACATATAGTGAGCATCTGTGGGATTTTCACTCCAAAACATGCTGTTGTGGTGGGGAACGAGCAGACGGACAGATTGGCTGGGTCTGTACCGCTCGGTGGAGTATTGGGGCATGATAAGGCAGTTGTTGTCGGGGCCCTTTGGGGTCATGTGTATAGTACAGAAGAACAGTTAGATTTCGCGGTCTGAAGAGGATAGTGCTGCGGGGAGTGACCAGAGGATCTGGCCCACACTCAAAACTCCGAGGATAGGCCAGACGGACACATAATCAGATAGCTACTGGTACTATTAGTAATGGGACTCTTCGCTGCCTGATGAAAATGAGGAGAGAGCACTAAGGGAATGTCCCTAGCGCAGTGATGTCGAGTTCTTGACAAAACTCAATTCAACTGTTCCATTATTCACTGTCATACTACAGACAAGGTTATACATGCCATTTCAGTCATCTCTTTCTTAATGACAGTGACTTATTCAATAGGACACTTATGACTTTTTTTTTTAAATGTAACGTTTCCTCTGTACCAATATTACAAGATAATGTGCTAAAACAAAATACAACTCCATTTGTATAAAAGCAATCATTCAATCTTTCCAGGAAGGATAAAAACCTGGTTTGGAATGCGTCTGACTACGGTGGAATCAACCGGATGTTCTTCAAACACGAGCAAATATGGTCGCCTGAAGTATACGTGGAGTCAGGTGACAACAGCGTCATCCTGTTTACTTTGCCTACCCAGCATTCAGTGCGCTCAGATGGCAGAGTGACCTTCACCTCTGTGGGAAACGTCCAATCGCCGTGTAGCTTGGACCTGACCTGCTTTCCATACGACAGGCAGACTTGCAAGTTCCGGTTCTCTGTTCTGGACTCGACGCTTAAAGAGATTAACCTAACGTTTGGACTCAAGGGCGTCACAAAATCCCAGACGCTGGTGGAGAACGGGGAGTGGGCTGTGTATGGCACCGACTCTGATATCAGCTTTCGGGAAGACGGAGATGAAGTGCATCCAAGTGCCGAGGCCATTGTGAGAATAAAAAGGCGATCAACGTACTACATAATTAACATCGTTGTACCGGTCATTGCTATAGCCATCTTGAGCTTGCTGACCTTCGGGGTGCCTGTGGAGTCTGGGGAGAGGTTGGCGTATGCACTGACCATCCTCTTGTCCTTGTCCGTCTACATCACTTACATCGGCAGCATCATGCCCATGTACTCCGTCAATATGCCTATCATCTTCTATCTCCTGCTGGGACTGTTCATGATGAGCTCCTTGTGTGTGGTCATGACAGTGATGGTCATCGCCCTCCGCTGGAGCCATGTCGTTTGTGTCGAGGACAATGAAAAGACTATTTCAGTATTTGGGGTCCGTTTTAAAATTAAGAGATCTCTCAAGGTCAACAACCTGGCATTAAAATGCTGCTCTTGTCGATTTCGGCGTCGCAGGAAGACGAGCTCTTCATCTCCAGAAAGGAAAATAACTTCCGGGCCAGGTCAACGGGAATTGTGGGAGCTCGAGAATAGCAAATTGTATACAATAGACAGGCAGGAAAGCGATCCAGGAAGCCAAAGATCATTTTCATTTCGATTCGCTCCCGATGACTTGGTGGGGATACGAACTAAGACATCAACTGACGAGAATGGCCACCTGCAGGCACTAGCAGACAGAGAATTAAACAACTTTACCGAAAAGTCTGACGGGAATCATCAGGAACAGACAACAGACCCAGACATTTTGTGTATCTGTAATCAGTTGAACTTGTACAGCTTTCTTGCGCTGGTTCTGTCTTTCGTCATTCTCTTGTCT
>OY992894.1:96384690-96407190 GCA_963921405.1 Cepaea hortensis
TCGCTCGCGGATTGGGCTAAACAAACAGATTACAGCACTCATCGCCCGCTCATTGGTCTAAACATGCAGACCACACTCCCGTGTGTTGCCGGGGCCCATAAGGGAAGCAAAGAATAGCAACACTGCAGCCTACCACGCATGTCGTAAGAGGCGACTAAGGAGGCTTGATGGTTCCGTCGCCTTGCTACTGAGTGAGTGCGTGGCGCGACACTGTGAGCTGTGAGTTTCGTGTGAAATGCTTTTGAATCTGCCCGAAGTTTTTTGGAACCTCACTGCATGTTCGGAGCGATGGCAGATGGCTATGTCCCAGAGTTGCCCAGTTTTTGCCTTATGCAGAAATGCGTGGCTGCTGGGCTTCTGGTTGACTGCCACTGCCATCGACGATGAACTGTATTTCGTGGACTGTGTGGATGAACATCTAAGAAACATCCAGATGGGAAAATGACTGCCGATTCCATCAGAGATAAACTGGGTGTTTCGTGGGGGACTATTGTATTGACATTCTGGCAGCAGCATTATGCACAGTGTATCTGTGCTGGCTGTTGTTTGTCGAGACTCCTGTCTTTTCCACTTTTCACATTGGGCAGTGGGGAGCGTTTTGTGTGATATTCACTGGCACAGGAATGGAGCATAATGGGGATGACCCGTTGCTGTGAAGTTGGAACTGCGACTAACTAACTAACTAACTATACAGAAGACAGCACCCATCGCCCACTAATTGCTCTAAACATACAGACCACAGCACCCACAACCCGCTCATTGGTCTAAACATACAGACCACAGCACTCATCGTCAGCTCATTGGTCTAAACATACAGACCAAAGCCCCCATTGCCCGCTCATTGGTCTAAACATACAGATCACGTTACCCGTCGCTCGCTGATTAGCCTAAACATACAGATCACGTTACCAATGTGCTCGCTGATTGGTCTAACCATACAGATCACGTTACCAATGTGCTCTCTGATTAATTTAAACATACAGATCACGTTACCAATGTGCTCGCTGATTGGTCTAAACATACAGATCACGTTACCAATGTGCTCGCTGATTGGTCTACACATACAGATCACGTTACCAATGTGCTCGCTGATTGGTCTAACCATACAAATCACGTTACCAATGTGCTCGCTGATTGGTCTAAACATACAGATCACGTTACCAATGTGCTCGCTGATTGGTCTAAACATACAGATCATGTTACCAATGTGCTCGCTGATTGGTCTAAACATACAGATCACTTTACCAATGTGCTCGCTGATTGGTCTAAACATACAGATCACGTTACCAATGTGCTCGCTCATTGGTCTAACCATACAGATAACGTTACCAATGTGCTCGCTGATTGGTCTAACCATACAGGCCTAGCCCCACCTCCTCTATGCCACATGGCATGGAAACCTAATCTGTGTTTTGTTCCATTGTTAGCTTTGAACTCGAGCACAATCCACACATATATTCTACTATTGCCAGTAGTTCCTACAACTCGGGAGTGAGCTGCACTGAAGTTAGCATGTGGATTAACTTTCCCTGTTACCATGTCCTGCGCCATCAAGCAAACCCACTCTGACTTCTGAGGTACTTTTAATTGAAATCCCAAAGACATGGGGCGGGACTTCAATGTTTTAGTCCAGCTGACCAGTTTGTAGCTTGTTATGATGATAATGTTTTTCCTGATGATGATGATGACGACGACGACGATGATAATGTTGTTTTTGCTAATGATGATGATGATGATGATGATGATGATTATGATGATGATGATGATGATGATGATGATGATGATGATGATGATGATGATGATGATGATGATGGTGAAGGTGTTGATGATAATGGTAGTTGTGGTGGTGATGATGATGATGATGATGATGATGATGATGATGATGATGATGATGATGATGATGATGATGATGATGATGATGATGACGATGATGATGATGATGATGATGATGATGATGATGATGATGATGATGATGATGATGATGATGATGATGATGATGATGATGATGATGATGATGACATGGTGAGTCATCAATCAACGATATTCTGATAACAAGGCCATTACTTTACAGATAACACAAGAGCAATTACTCTTGCTGTCCGTGTTAAAAGCAAAATGAATGACTTCCCTGTCGCCGCCATCATTTAAACAATTTTCCCACCATAGTCTCATCTATCTCCGCAGTCTCACGTCCGGTTAAAACCTTTCTGTTTTTCTATAGCAACCGTTTGTTTGCTTAGCAACCGTTGTATGTTGATTTCTGGATTTGTCTGCTGTATTTCTTTCTGTACCGTTACAGTACACCCCATACTCACACACACACGCACACTCACATAGACAAACACACGCACAAACAGACACGCGAGCTCTCTCACACACACGCACACACACATACACATAGAGACATTTTCTTTCTGTCCTATTCTTTCTCTCTCTCCCTCTCTGACTCTGACTCTCCCTCTCTGACTCTGACTCTCTCTCTCTCTCTCTCTCTCTCTCTCTCTCTCTCTCTCTCTCTCTCTCTCTCTCTCTCTCTCTCTCTCTCTCTCGTCCTGACAGTTCTGCTTTTAGCAGATTCACGCAAATCCTGGGCGGGAAGGATTACTGCCTCCATTAGTAGCTTGACAACTCCTCCATCCTCAAAAGACAGATTGTGTCGGGAGTTACTTGTGTTCACACTTTGATTAACCTGTCTGGGCGACCCGTCACTGTTGCTGTGGGTTGGAATGTTGTCTTCAGTATCACGTGATGCATTGTCATTGGTTGTAATATTTTCATCAACACTACACGATACCTTGTCATTGTTGTAATATTTTCATCAACACTACACGATACCTTATCATTGTTGTAATATTTTCATCAACACTATATGATACATGTCATTATTGTAATATTTTCATCAACACTATATGATACCTTGTCATTGTTGTAATATTTTCATCAACACTATATGATACCTTGTCATTATTGTAATATTTTCATCAACACTATATGATACATGTCATTATTGTAATATTTTCATCAACACTATATGATACCTTGTCATTGTTGTAATATTTTCATCAACATTATATGATACCTTGTCATTGTTGTAATATTTTCATCAACACTATATGATACCTTTTCATTGTTGTAATATTTTCATCAAAACTATATGATACCTTGTCATTGTTGTAATATTTTCATCAACACTATATGATACCTTGTCATTGTTGTAATGTTTTCATCAACACTATATGATGCATTGTCTTTGGTTGTGATGTTTTCATCATTCACACATTATGTATTGCTGTTTTAGTGGTAATGCTTTTATCTATACTGCATTATGTGTTGGTGCAGTAAGGTGTAATATGTTAATCTATACTACATTATGTGTTGGTGCGGTTAGTTGTAATACTTTCCCCTATACTATATTATGCAAATTTGCTTGAGAAGGAAGGGACATTCAGATGCAGCCAGTCCTCAGGTTTCGGTGTAAATTATAAATGTTTGCTTATCCTTTACAGGACATCGCTGTCAACATCAGCATCTTTCAGCTGATTGTTGATTTCTGTGCGACCGGCTCACATACCCCGTAAGTTACCGAGGCGGTTAGAACCGCTACCGATTCTCGCCGTCGTCACGTTACTCACGAGAATATACGGGAATACGGAGAAAGTCGTTAACTCCTAGGCCAGGAAGACCGGCTCAGGTTTCGGTAATGCGAGCTAAATGGTTTGGCCATGTACACGACACCAAAGAGCAATTGACCCGCTACACAGAAAATAGATGACTGCATCAAGTAGATGACTGCATAAAGTAGATGACTGCATCAAGTAGATGACTGCAGAAATTAGATGACTGCATCAAGTAGATGACTGCAGCAAGTAGATGACTGCAGCAATTAGATGACTGCATCAAGTAGATGACTGCACAAATAGTTGATTGCAGCAATTAGATGACTGCATCAAGTAGATGACTGCATCAATTAGATGACTGCAGCAAGTAGATGACTGCAGCAAGTAGATGACTGCAGCAAGTACATTACTGCAGCGAGTAGATGACTGAAGCAAGTAGATGACTGCATCAAGTAGATGACTGCATCAATTAGATGACTGCATCAAGTAGATGACTGCATCAAGTAGATGACTGCATCAAGTAGATGACTGCATCAATTAGATGACTGCAGCAAGTAGATGACTGCAGCAAGTACATTACTGCAGTGAGTAGATGATTGCAGCAAGTAGATGACTGCATCAAGTAGATGACTGCATCAATTAGATGACTGAATCAAGTAGATGACTGCATCAAGTAGATGACTGCAGCGAGTAAATGATTGCAGCAATTATATGACTGCAGCAAGTAGATGACTGCAGCAAGTAGATGACTGCAGCAAGTAGATGATTGCATAAAATAGATGACTGCAGCAAGCAGATGATTGCAGAAAATAAATGACTGCATCAAGTAGATGACTGCAGAAAGTAGATGACTGTAGCAATTAGATGACTGCAGCAAGCAGATGATTGCAGCAAGTAGATGGCTGCATCAAGTAGATGACTGCAGCGAGTATATGACTGCAGCAAGTAGATGATTGCAGCAAGTAAATGACTGCGGCAAATAAATGAATGCAGCAAGTAGATGACTGCAGTAAGTAGATGACTGCAGCAAAGTAAATGACTGCAGCAAACAAATGACTGCAGCAAGTAGATGACTGCAGCAAGTAGATGACTGCAGCAAGTAGATGACTGCAGCAAATAAATAACTGCAGCCAGTAAACATGGAAGTTCCTCGTACACATCTAAGGCGAACCTTTACAAGTGGTGTTAGACTCATATTGTAGAGCCCAGACGGCACTCGCTGTGTCAGTCCTCGGGATGGCCTGTACTGCCCCAGATATGTTCTTGTACCCGTGTTATGCTGAGGCCGACTAGGGGCCCATGTCCATGTTTTTATTCGACATTAGCCTGATGCGGATCAAACCCAAGACCACTGTTAGGGAAGGCGAGTATCAAGCAACCAACGCTACCCGGCTACCCGCCAGCCACCCACGCTACCCGGCTATCTGCCAGCCACCCAAGCTACCCGATTTCCTGTCAGCCACCCACACTATTATAAAATTCTTCTACACTATCTTCACTGGAAGATAGTGTAGAAGAATTTTATAATGACATAGAGGCTGCCTTAAAGAAATGTAAAAATTCAGAAATAAACATCATAATAGGGGACTTCAATGCAAAAGTAGGAAATCAAGGGGATAGATACACAGTAGGAAACTATGGTTTAGGAGAGAGAAATGAAAGAGGATACAGACTCGTGGAGTGGGCAAAAGAACAGGAAATGATTGTAGGAAACACCTGGTTCAAGCAACACCCTAGAAGATTATGGACATGGAGGAGTCCTGATAGCAGGATTAGAAACCAGATTGACTACATTCTCATTAGCAGAAGATTTAGAAACGCGCTAACAGTAGCAAAAACAGTTCCCAGTGCTGATTGTTATAGTGACCACAGATTACTCACAGGAACATTGAGGATAAAGTTGAAGAAAGTCAAGTATATAACAGGAAACACTAAATATGATTTGTGTACATTGAGTAATGACAAGGAAATACAAAACAAATTCAACATAGAAGTACAGAACAGATTTGAAATATTGTCTGATCTAGAGATATTATTCCAGGATGTGGATGATCAATGGGAAACGTTGAAGAATTCAATCAATGTGGCTGCAGAAACAACTATTCCAAAATTAAAGAAGGTGGGTCGTAAGAAATGGATGACTGAAGAAATTTTACACCTCATGGAAACAAGAAGACTCAACAAAAATATGAAGAAATCCACAAACAAGTCAGAATATTATGTAAGGAGGCAAAAGAATCATGGCTTGAGGAAAAGTGCTTAGAAATTGAAAACCAACACAACAGTCAAAATACTAAATTAGTGCACAAAAGAATTCAGGAACTTACTAATAAAAGAATAAGTACATCAACGGGGTGTCTAAAAACTACAGATGGCAAAATCATAATAGAAAAAGACCAGATTCTACGTGTATGGACAGATTATGTGAAACACCTTTATGATGATAACAGAGACGAACAGTATGATATTAGATTTAATAATGAAGGATCGCCAATTTTGGAGATGGAGGTTCGAAATGTTCTTAAGCATATGAAAGCTGGCAAGGCCCCAGGTGCAGATAACATCACAACAGAAATGATTAAAGCTTTAGAAGAATTTGGACTAGAGCAAGTCACCAGACTGCTGAACAAATTATATGATACAGGAGATATACATCCTGAATTATGTAACTGTATTTATTGCAATCCCAAAGAAATCAGGAACCTTGGAATGTGATCAACATAGAACAATTAGTATAATGAGTCACATCACAAAGATTTTGTTACGAATTATCATGCAAAGAGTGAGGAAGAAGATACAGCCTGAAATAGGGGAAGAACAATGTGGGTTTGTAGAAGGAAAGGGTACAGTAAATGCTGTGTATATGCTGCGAACAGTTATTGAACGTACTATAGAAGTAAACAAGGAATACATCTGTGCTTTATTGACTATACAAAGGCTTTTGATAGAGTTAGACATGTCAACATGGTGGATATGCTAGCAGATCTACAAATTGATGGGAAAGACATTAGACTTATGAAGAACATATATTGGAAACAACAAGCTGCAATAAGGATTGATAATGAAGTGGGACAGTATCAGCCAATTAAGAGAGGTGTTAGGCAGGGATGTGTGATGTCTCCAGATCTTTTTTCTCTATACAGTGAAAATATTTTCAGAAATGTAGAGGATATAAATGGAATCAGCATTGGAGGACGAAACATCAATAAAATTAGATATGCAGATGATACAGTATTAATTGCAGACAATGCGCAGGACCTGCAACAATTAGTAGATGCGGTTGTTGTACACAGTGAGCAACTGGGGTTAGTATTAAATTGTAAAAAGACTCAGGTTATGGTCGTCACTAGGAAGGAAGATGTGCCACAATGTAATATAGAAGTAAATGGAAATATTCTTCAACAAGTGAATCGGTACAATTATCTTGGAACAGTTATAACATCTGATGGGAGATGCCTTGAAGAGATTAGAACAAGAATCGCCATGGCGAAAGTAGCCTTTAGCAAGATGAAAAACATTCTGACCAATAAAACGATGTCAATTGAAACGAGAAAAAGAGTGTTGAGGGGATACATAGAGCCTGTTCTTTTGTATGGATGTGAAACTTGGACAATGAGCAGTCAAGCTGAAAAGCATCTAATGGCTGCAGAAATGTGGTTTGTGAGGAAAATGCAAAGAATACCATGGACAGACAGAAAAACCAATGACCAAGTACTAAAGGAGACAAATGAACATCGTAAACTGATTAGAGAAATTAGACGTAGACAGTCAAAATTTTTTGGACATGTTATGAGAAGAAATGGATTGGAGAACTTGCTGACAACTGGCAAGATCGAAGGGAACAGACCAAGAGGAAGACCGAGAGGAAAATACCTGGATGGCTTGGCCACATGGCATGGACGAGACAGGAACACTGAGCTGATCCACGACACTGGTGATCGAGTGAAATGGCGAGTCATGACCGCCCACGCTTTCCGGCATGGCACATGATTGATTGATTGATTGAATAAAATGCATCTACAAAATGGGCCCCAAATACCAAGACTCGCGATGGGTGGAGATATATGAACGCCTACATCGGTCGGCAGGACACATGATGAATAAAGTACACGAAGGAACTATTTACACATTTTAAATAATTCCAACACGGCTAAACGGGTGTTTACAGAATCTTATCGCGCGTGCGCAGTACATTCAATCTGGGAAATTAACACCGCAGACCACACTAATTGCGGGAGTGTGTGACTAAACACGGCCTGGTCGATACATCCCGCCTAGACATTGCCACTGATCGCGTGGAAACACCGAGAACAGAGCGTGAGTGTGACAAGGGCACTCTCTGGACAAACAGAAATATATCAAGTTGTCTTTTACGGCACTCACCATTGTAAATATCGTTGAGTTGTCAGAAGTTAGCGTGTCACCCACCGGGCCAGTCAGATAAGGTACTCATTCAGCTGGAGGCGTATATATTCGGGAGGCGCATTGCTAGGTGCAGTTATTTCCAGTTATGTGGGGAGATACATGCAAGTGGAAGACGCTGTTTCTAGTGCGCCTGTTTCTGCCCGCCATGGGAGACGCCACTGAGATGGATTTTTTGCGACTGTATGACAAACTGTTGGGGAATTACACGTATGTATTTATGTATATGTGGGGTGTGTGTTTGTGTGTGTATGAGTATGCGCGTGCGTGGGTGTGTGTGTGTGTGTGTGTGTGTGTGTGTGTGTACGTGCGTGTATGCATGCATGCATGTGGGTGGGTGGGTAGGTAGGTAGGTAAGTAGGTAGGTAGGTAGGTGTGTAGGTAAGTAGGTAAATAGGTAGGTAAGTAGATGGGTAGATAACTAGGTAGGTGGGTAAGTAGGTAGGTATGTAGGTAGGTGGGTAAATGGGTAGATAGGTGGGTAGGTAAGTAGGTAGCTAGGTAGGTGAGTGGGTGGGTGGGTAGTTAGGTAGGTAGGTGGGTGGGTAGGTAGGTAGGTGGATGGGTAGGTAGGTAGGTAGGTTGGTGCGTAGGTAAGTATGTGGGTGGGTGGGTGGATAGGTGGGTAGGTAAGTGAGTGGGTAGGTAGGTAGGTAGGTGGGTATGTAAGTAGGTAAGTAGGTGGGTAGGTAGGTGGGTAAGTAGCTAAGTAGGTAGGTAGCTGGGTAGGTAGGTAGATAAATAGGTAGGGAGACAGGCAGGCATGCAGGTAGACAGGCAGGTAGGCAGGCAGGTATGTATTTGCGTGCGTGCGTGCGTGCGTAAATAGAGTAATGTATGGATGTATTGATGGATGGATGGATGGATGGATGTATGGATGGATGGATGGATGGATGGAGATAAGTATCACGAGGTAGTGATCCTGGGGTAGTGTATAGTACACCCAGCCATCTCTGACCAGGACTAAAAACCAGGCGTTTCCCATTAGCACGCTGATCACGTGAAACATCTGTAGACAATAAGACATCGGAAATATCACGCTGAACGGGCGTACTCTTGCTCTCTATCAGATTATTTTTTGTTTACTGTAGAGCCAGTGCTGGTCGTTGATGGTGGTGTATTCTAACAACCCCGGGAAGGTTAACCCGGTCAACAAATGCCCGCAGAAGTCGGATGTGTCGGCCTAACGGTGCAAGAACGCAGCTCTGCTGTAAACAGGCACAACGCAATCACGTTCGAAAAAAAAACAGAAACTCTGGATGAACGCAAAAGAAGAAGTATTCTAACAAGATGGCTCTTCTTGTGTCTTTCAGTATATGTGGCGCCAGCTGTTGATCCCTCTGTCTGTCTGATAACATTATTTCTTACTCGGTGTCGGATAGTTAAGCTGGCAGCCCTCCTCAAGCATCTCATCTCACAGGTGTTGATTTTCCGTAAGTGTGATGTGAATCAAAAGTCCAAGTTTTGGTAGCACAGGGTTGGTGTGAATACCTTGTTTATGATCTGTGGTCTGTCTTGTGTAAACAACTGTGAAGACAACTGTCCATGTCATGACGTGTCATGTACCCGTCTCCATAGACGTCATATCCGGCCCTTGAAGAACCAGACGGCGGTCATGGCGGTGACCCTACAGTTTGACCTCATCTCTCTGTCGGAACTGAACGACGCCAAGCAACGGGTATCTGCTCTAGTACTGGTCAGTGTGCAGTGGTGAGTCTTCTGGCGATTCATCTTCTTCATCATCATCATCATCATCATCATCATCATCATCATCATCATCATCATCATCATCACCATCATCATCACCACAATGACCATCACTATCATCATCATCATCACCATCACCATCACCATAATCACCATCATCGTAATCACCATCACCATCACTATCATCATCATCATCATCATCATCATCATCATCATCACCATCATCATCACCACAATCACCATCACTATCATCATCATCATCATCATCATCATCATCATCACCATCATCATCACCACAATCACCATCACTATCATCATCATCATCACCATCATCATCACCATCACCATAATCACCATCACCATCATCCTCACCATCGTCGTGCCATTATAATCATCATCATCATCACCTTCACCATAATCATCGTACCATTCCATCGTCATCATTGACACACACGTTTATAGTCACTTAGACGACCCATTACCGGCTTCCTTCCTTCCGGTTAATTAAAATTAAACTGAATATCAAGAGATACATAACATCTCATAGACACAGCCGTCAGTGTACTGAAGGATGGCTCATAAATTAATACATTGTAGGATATCTCAAAATTAATCAAATGTAGGATAACTGAGAAATTAATACATTATAGTATATCTCAGAAATCTATACAATGTAGGATATCTCAGAAATCTATAAAATGTAGGAAAACTCAGAAACAAATGCAATGTAGTATATCTCAGAAATCAGTTCAATGTAGTATATCTCAGAAATCTATAAAATGTAGGATATCTCATACATCAATAAAATGTTGGATATCTTAGAAACGCGGAGAACGACAGAAACGATGACTAATTAAGTACTGATTTGTATGAATTGGTGACTGGAAAAACTAGAAGGATTAACGTGGTATGAGAGAATCACCAATGCAGAGTTCATGGAGAGAATCACCAATGGTGAGTTCACGGAGAGAATCACCAATGGTGAGTTCACGGAGAGAATCACCAATGGTGAGTTCACGGAGAGACTAACCAGTGTAGAGTTCACGGAGAGACTAACCAATGTAGAGTTCACAGAGAGACTAACCAATGTAGAGTTCACAGAGAGACTAACCAATGTAGAGTTCACGGAGAGACTAACCAGTGTAGAGTTCGTGAGAGACTAACCAATGTAGAGTTCACGGAGATAATCACCAATGTAGAATTCACGGAGAGAATCACCAGTGTAGAGTTGACGGAGAGAATCACCAATGTAGAGTTCACGGAGAGACTAAACAAATACCAGCGAGAGAAGCGGCGAGAAAAAGATACTTTCACTGGATGTTGCAGACACTGATAACAACACCAGTGACTAGTGTAGCTGGATGTAGCATACATTGATAACACCTGGGAATAGTATAACTGGGTATAGCATACATTGATAACACCTGGGAATAGTATAACTGGGTATAGCATACATTGATAACACCTGGGAATAGTATAACTGGGTATAGCATACATTGATAACACCTGGGAATAGTATAACTGGGTATAGCATACATTGATAACACCTGGGAATAGTATAACTGGGTGTAGCATACATTGATAACACCTGGGAATAGTATAACTGGGTATAGCATACATTGATAACACCTGGGAATAGTATAACTGGGTATAGCATACATTGATAACACCTGGGAATAGTATAACTGGGTATAGCATACATTGATAACACCTGGGAATAGTATAACTGGGTATAGCATACATTGATAACACCTGGGAATAGTATAACTGGGTATAGCATACATTGATAACACCTGGGAATAGTATAACTGGGTGTAGCATACATTGATAACACCTGGGAATAGTATAACTGGGTGTAGCATACATTGATAACACCTGGGAATAGTATAACTGGGTATAGCATACATTGATAACACCTGGGAATAGTATAACTGGGTGTAGCATACATTGATAACACCTGGGAATAGTATAACTGGGTATAGCATACATTGATAACACCTGGGAATAGTATAACTGGGTATAGCATACATTGATAACACCTGGGAATAGTATAACTGGGTATAGCATACATTGATAACACCTGGGAATAGTATAACTGGGTATAGCATACATTGATAACACCTGGGAATAGTATAACTGGGTATAGCATACATTGATAACACCTGGGAATAGTATAACTGGGTGTAGCATACATTGATAACACCTGGGAATAGTATAACTGGGTATAGCATACATTGATAACACCTGGGAATAGTATAACTGGGTATAGCATACATTGATAACACCTGGGAATAGTATAACTGGGTATAGCATACATTGATAACACCTGGGAATAGTATAACTGGGTATAGCATACATTGATAACACCTGGGAATAGTATAACTGGGTGTAGCATACATTGATAACACCTGGGAATAGTATAACTGGGTATAGCATACATTGATAACACCTGGGAATAGTATAACTGGGTATAGCATACATTGATAACACCTGGGAATAGTATAACTGGGTATAGCATACATTGATAACACCTGGGAATAGTATAACTGGGTATAGCATACATTGATAACACCTGGGAATAGTATAACTGGGTATAGCATACATTGATAACACCTGGGAATAGTATAACTGGGTATAGCATACATTGATAACACCTGGGAATAGTATAACTGGGTATAGCATACATTGATAACACCTGGGAATAGTATAACTGGGTGTAGCATACATTGATAACACCTGGGAATAGTATAACTGGGTGTAGCATACATTGATAACACCTGGGAATAGTATAACTGGGTATAGCATACATTGATAACACCTGGGAATAGTATAACTGGGTATAGCATACATTGATAACACCTGGGAATAGTATAACTGGGTATAGCATACATTGATAACACCTGGGAATAGTATAACTGGGTATAGCATACATTGATAACACCTGGGAATAGTATAACTGGGTATAGCATACATTGATAACACCTGGGAATAGTATAACTGGGTATAGCATACATTGATAACACCTGGGAATAGTATAACTGGGTATAGCATACATTGATAACACCTGGGAATAGTATAACTGGGTATAGCATACATTGATAACACCTGGGAATAGTATAACTGGGTGTAGCATACATTGATAACACCTGGGAATAGTATAACTGGGTGTAGCATACATTGATAACACCTGGGAATAGTATAACTGGGTATAGCATACATTGATAACACCTGGGAATAGTGTAGCTTGACAGTTCTTTGTCTGGAAACCACAAGGTGAACGAAACAGAGGAAGAACTTCAACCAGACTGAGATGAGGCTGATCCACGTGGGATAGCGAGAGATCTGGGAGTAAGTTTGTTTAGGGACCATGGCGTGGTGGAGATAATGGGACAGACAGACAGACAGACAGACAGACAGACAGACAGACAGACAGACAGACAGACAGACAGACAGACCGACCGACCGACCGACCGACTGACCGACAGACAGACAGACAGAAAGACAGATTTCATTTTCAAAGATTAACAAATTGGGCTCGCAGGTCCATCTTATATTCGGCCCTTCCAATCAATCATCTTATTTTCGTCAATAGTGCATAATACGTTCACATAGAAAAAGAAATCATTGTCAAATGAATGTTGTAAACAAAAACAATGCATATTACTATGTTATGAGACACATCCCCCACCCAATCACACACACACACACCCCAGGCACACACACACACACCCCAGACACACATACATGCTCCCACCCACACACATCCCCTCCTACACACATCTCCCCACCCATACACATATCCTCCACACATCCCATAACCCACCAACAATCACCCACCCACATATTCTCCTCCACCCACACACTCCCAACCACCCAGCCAAACACACATCCAGAACCAAACATCCCCCACCCACACACACATCTCCCCGCCAACTCACACATCCCGCACCTACCGACACACAAATCCCGCACCCACCCACACAATCTCCCCTGCCCACACACATAACCCGAGTCCACACACACACATATCCCCCACTATCTCCCAAGCTACACACACTCACCCACTCACAGACAGACAGACAGACAGACAGACAGACAGACAGACAGACAGACAGGCAGGCAGGCAGGCAGGCAGACAGACAGACAGACAGACAGACAGACAGACATGTAGGCAGGCAGGCAGGCAGGCAGGCAGACAGACAGACAAACAGACAGATATATGCGTGGATACGTTGTTCAATGAGTGGATCGATAGATTCATAAGCAGATGAACAGACATATAGACATAGAGACATACAGAGAAACAAACACACAGACAGACAGATAAATGTACAAATGTATGTTCAACCATTGCAGGCATGACAAAAACCTCATCTGGGACCCCGAGGAATATGGCGGCATCGACCGGATGTACTTGAATGGAAACCAAATCTGGACTCCAAAAGTCTGCATCCACGAGTCAGCAGCCGGGGATCCCACGCTCTTCAGCCTACCCACGACCCATCTAGCCCAGCCAACAGGGAACGTCACGTTTGGATCCACCGGGATCATCGAGGCCGCCTGTCGGATGGACGTCTTGTTCTTCCCCTACGATTACCAGTACTGTACTTTTGTGTTCGGTGTTCTTGACTCGTCCAGAAAGGACGTGCTTCTCGAAGCGGACCCGAGAGCTCCTCAGAAATCCCCGAATTACGTTGAAGATGGGGAGTGGCGAGTTCTGTCTTTTGAATCAACTGTGAAATATAGTGGGATCAAGAATTATGAAATGCAGACACTGCATATAATGTTTAAACTTCAACGACGATCTACTTACTATGTGCTCAATGTTATTGTCCCTGCCATGACAGTGTCCCTGCTGAGCCTACTTACATTTGCTGTTCCCGTTGACAGCGGTGAACGCTTGCTGTTTTGTTTGTCCATCTTGCTGTCTCTGTCTGTCTATGTCACCTATATTGGCAGCATTATGCCCTCTTCAGTTATCGAAATGCCAATCATCCTTCGATACTTGGTCTGCTTGTTTCTCGTCAGCTCCTTGTGCGTTTTTATTACAGTTGTTGTCATCAGTGTACGCTGGAGTAGAGTTGTTGTTGTCAATGACCAACAAAAATGTATCTTTATCTTCGGGATCCCAATAACTTTCAGACGTAGACGATCCAAGTTTGGCGCACTACATCGATCCCTCAGCAAAGCTCAGCTCCACGAGAAGAAGCCTGACTCCAATGAGATCTCCAGCGTGTCCTCTCGTGAGCTTCAGACCGTCTGTAAACCGTCACGGAACGTCCTTGTACATCCGTCTCCCAAAGGAAATCTTGGTAGCAGCAGATCAACCATTTCCTGGTTACACAAAGAAGATAAAAAACCATGGTTGCACACAGAGCAGCACAAACTGTCGGTGATTGGGAAAATGAACTTCTTAAAGAAATCGTTCAGATGCAACCCCAAGGCTAGAAACGATCTGAATCATGAGGGTGTTATTGTCAATGCTGAGATGGATGTAGATGTCCTGTACATTTGTTATCGCCTGGACCTGGGCACTTTTCTGGTGATTGTGGTGTTTTATCTGGTCATGACCGTCCACACATTTGTCCAGCTGAACACAGACACACATGGGTAGATATCTGGTCATGACCGTCCACACATTTGTCCAGCTGAACACAGACACACATGGGTAGATATCTGGTCATGACCGTCACACATTTGTCCAGCTGAACACAGAAATACATATGTAGGTATCTCGCCTTGACCATCCACACATTTGTCCACCATGACCGTCCACACATTTGTCCACCATGACCGTCCACACATTTGTCCGTCATGACCGTCCACACATTTGTCCGTCATGACTGTACACACATTTGTCCGTCATGACTGTACACACATTTGTCCGTCATGACTGTACACACATTTGTCCGTCATGACTGTACACACGTTTGTCCGTCATGACTGTACACACATTTGTCCGTCATGACTGTACACACATTTGTCCGTCATGACTGTACACACATTTGTCCGTCATGACTGTACACACATTTGTCCGTCATGACTGTACACACATTTGTCCGTCATGACTGTACACACATTTGTCCGTCATGACTGTACACACATTTGTCCGTCATGACTGTACACACATTTGTCCGTCATGACTGTACACACATTTGTCCGTCATGACTGTACACACATTTGTCCGTCATGACTGTACACACATTTGTCCGTCATGACTGTACACACATTTGTCCGTCATGACTGTACACACATTTGTCCGTCATGACTGTACACACATTTGTCCGTCATGACTGTACACACATTTGTCCGTCATGACTGTACACACATTTGTCCGTCATGACTGTACACACATTTGTCCGTCATGACTGTACACACATTTGTCCGTCATGGCTGTACACACATTTGTCCGTCATGACTGTACACACATTTGTCCGTCATGACTGTACACACATTTGTCCGTCATGACTGTACACACATTTGTCCGTCATTACTGTACACACATTTGTCCGTCATGACTGTACACACATTTGTCCGTCATGACTGTACACACATTTGTCCGTCATGACTGTACACACATTTGTCCGTCATGACTGTACACACATTTGTCCGTCATGACTGTACACACATTTGTCCGTCATGACTGTACACACATTTGTCCGTCATGACTGTACACACATTTGTCCGTCATGACTGTACACACATTTGTCCGTCATGACTGTCCACACATTTGTCCGTCATGACTGTACACACATTTGTCCGTCATGACTGTCCACACATTTGTCCGTCATGACTGTACACACATTTGTCCGTCATGACTGTACACACATTTGTCCGTCATGACTGTACACACATTTGTCCGTCATGACGGTACACACATTTGTCCGTCATGACGGTACACACATTTGTCCGTCATGACGGTACACACATTTGTCCGTCATGACGGTACACACATTTGTCCGTCATGACGGTACACACATTTGTCCGTCATGACGGTACACACATTTGTCCGTCATGACGGTACACACATTTGTCCGTCATGACGGTACACACATTTGTCCGTCATGACGGTACACACATTTGTCCGTCATGACTGTACACACATTTGTCCGTCATGACGGTACACACATTTGTCCGTCATGACTGTACACACATTTGTCCGTCATGACGGTACACACATTTGTCCGTCATGACTGTACACACATTTGTCCGTCATGACTGTACACACATTTGTCCGTCATGACTGTACACACATTTGTCCGTCATGACTGTACACACATTTGTCCGTCATGACTGTACACACATTTGTCCGTCATGACTGTACACACATTTGTCCGTCATGACTGTACACACATGTGTCCGTCATGACTGTACACACATTTGTCCGTCATGACTGTACACACATGTGTCCGTCATGACTGTACACACATTTGTCCGTCATGACTGTACACACATTTGTCCGTCATGACTGTACACACATTTGTCCGTCATGACTGTACACACATTTGTCCGTCATGACGGTACACACATTTGTCCGTCATGACTGTACACACATTTGTCCGTCATGACTGTACACACATTTGTCCGTCATGACTGTACACACATTTGTCCGTCATGACTGTACACACATTTGTCCGTCATGACTGTACACACATTTGTCCGTCATGACTGTACACACATTTGTCCGTCATGACTGTACACACATTTGTCCGTCATGGCTGTACACACATTTATCCAGCTGAACACAGACATGTATGAGCAGATACTGACTGCCACATATAACATACACAACTGCACATATGTGTGTGTGTGTGTGTATGTGTGTGTGTGTGTGTGTGTGTGTGTTGTCCGTGTGTGTGTGTGTGTTGTCCGTGTGTGTGTGTGTGTGTGTGTTGTCCGTGTGTGTGTATGTGTGTGTGTGTTGTCCGTGTGTGTGTGTGTGTGTGTGTGTTGTCCGTGTGTGTGTGTGTGTGTGTGTGTGTGTGTGTGTGTGTGTGAACGAACGATCGGCTAAATGAATAATGACAGTAACGGAGATGAAATGTCTGTGAAAAGAAAAGAATTAAAAAAAAAGAATTACAACTCGTGACAAAGAGAGCAATTGATGGGTGGGAATAGTGTTAGATTACTGGGAATCGTGGAAAGGATTTGTGATCAAGATAAAGGAGTTTAAGAGAAAGCAGAACCCTCACACCACGTTGTCAAACTACAAGAGACAACAATAAAAATATCTCACACACCCTGCGGACAGAGACAGTGGAAAATATACACTGTGTGGTCTTAGCAGCTAGGTAATCATCCAGCCACAACCAGACACAACGACTCCATAGACTACACCGAACAAACTAGATGCTTGTATAAACTCCAGAAACACTATACAATGTGTATTTAAGCCTCAAAGATGCACTTACACATAGATGAAATCACCAAAAAAAAAAACACAAACACACACACACACACGCCCACTCACCCACCCACCCCCACACACACACACACACACACACACACACACACACACACACACAACGAGTAGGGTTATGTGAATGCTTGCAATGAGCCCACACAACGATTCAGTAAGACATGGTGAATCAACTTAGCATTAGAAAATACCAACAACAATTCTAGCGTACAGAGCCACTCTTAGACTCCCATTGCTCTTCCACAGATGTGCCAACCTAAACTAAACACCTCACAGGTTTTGCTAGACTAGGTCCAAACAACACCAACTAAAGTCAGACTAAACTAGATCCAAGCAGCACCAACTTTACTAACATTAAACTACCACGCAGCACCAACTAAAGTAAAACTAAACTAGATCTAAACAACATCAACTAAAGTAAAACTAAACTAGATCCAAACAAAACCAACTAAAGTAACATTAAACTAGATCCAAACAACACCAACTAAAGTAAAACTAAACTAGATCCAAACAACACCAACTAAAGTAACATTAAACTAGATCCAAATAACACCAACTAAAGTAAAACTAAACTAGATCCAAACAACACCAACTAAAGTAAAACTAAACTAGATCCAAACAACACCAACTAAAATAAAACTAAACTAGATCCAAACAACACCAACTAAAGTAACATTAAACTAGATCCAAACAACACCAACTAAAGTAACATTAAACTAGATCCAAACAACACCAACTAAAGTAACATTAAACTAGATCCAAACAACACCAACTAAAGTAACATTAAACTAGATCCAAACAACACCAACTAAAGTAAAACTAAACTAGATCCAAACAACACCAACTAAAGTAAAACTAAACTAGATCCAAACAACACCAACTAAAGTAAAACTAAACTAGATCCAAACAACACCAACTAAAGTAAAACTAAACTAGATCCAAACAACACCAACTAAAGTAAAACTAAACTAGATCCAAACAACACCAACTAAAGTAACATTAAACTAGATCCAAACAACACCAACTAAAGTAACATTAAACTAGATCCAAACAACACCAACTAAAGTAAAACTAAACTAGATCCAAACAACACCAACTAAAGTAAAACTAAACTAGATCCAAACAACATCAACTAAAGTAAAACTAAACTAGATCCAAACAACACCAACTAAAGTAACATTAAAGTAGATCCAAACAACACCAACTAAAGTAACATTAAACTAGATCCAAACAACACCAACTAAAGTAAAACTAAACTAGATCCAAACAACACCAACTAAAGTAACATTAAAGTAGATCCAAACAACACCAACTAAAGTAAAACTAAACTAGATCCAAACAACACCAACTAAAGTAACATTAAACTAGATCCAAACAACACCAACTAAAGTAACATTAAAGTAGATCCAAACAACACCAACTAAAGTAACATTAAACTAGATCCAAGCAACACCAACTAAAGTAACATTAAAGTAGATCCAAACAACACCAACTAAAGTAAAACTAAACTAGATCCAAACAACACCAACTAAAGTAAAACTAAACTAGATCCAAACAACACCAACTAAAGTAACATTAAACTAGATCCAAACAACACCAACTAAAGTAAAACTAAACTAGATCCAAACAACACCAACTAAAGTAAAACTAAACTAGATCCAAACAACACCAACTAAAGTAAAACTAAACTAGATCCAAACAACACCAACTAAAGTAACATTAAACTAGATCCAAACAACACCAACTAAAGTAAAATTAAACTAGATCCAAACAACACCAACTAAAGTAAAACTAAACTAGATCCAAACAACACCAACTAAAGTAACATTAAACTAGATCCAAACAACACCAACTAAAGTAACATTAAAGTAGATCCAAACAACACCAACTAAAGTAACATTAAACTAGATCCAAGCAACACCAACTAAAGTAACATTAAAGTAGATCCAAACAACACCAACTAAAGTAAAACTAAACTAGATCCAAACAACACCAACTAAAGTAAAACTAAACTAGATCCAAACAACACCAACTAAAGTAACATTAAACTAGATCCAAACAACACCAACTAAAGTAAAACTAAACTAGATCCAAACAACACCAACTAAAGTAAAACTAAACTAGATCCAAACAACACCAACTAAAGTAAAACTAAACTAGATCCAAACAACACCAACTAAAGTAAAATTAAACTAGATCCAAACAACACCAACTAAAGTAAAATTAAACTAGATCCAAACAACACCAACTAAAGCAACATTAAACTAGATCCAAATTTAAGACAAACTTCTTCTTCTCCTCCTCCTTCTTCGTTTCTCTGTTGAGACAAGTGCGTCACACCCAGCTGTCCAACCCAGCGTGTCCGACCTCGGCATGCACTTGTCTCACTTCTACTTCATCCAAGCAGACTCCACCCCAGGTCACGGGTCGCTCTACTCATGGACATGTAAACGTGTCCTAACTGTGCCAGGGTGCAGACCCTACGACCTGCTCTTTGCCCTGTCCATCTGACGTGGCAGTTTTACAGTGCACAACTTGTACACACGATCTCCCGATGTTCGCCTGTGTCATTAGATATGTGTGACGTCACCGGACACCAATGGTATCTATGTGTGTGTGTGTGTGTGTGTGTGTGTGTGTGTGTGTGTGTGTGTGTGCTCGAGTGTGTGTGCTGGTGTATATGCGTGCGTGCAGAAAAACACCACATGAAATCATACAAAAAATAACTTTTTCAAATTAAACAAAGGTAATAAAATAGTTCATCAACAATGTGTTTGTGCGTGTGCGTGTGTGTGTCTGAATATGTTTGAAACATTCATGTAGTGAGTCAGCCTGCGTGGGGAGGAACTTGTCCGAGTCCTGCATTATCTGAATGAGTCTTGCATGAAACATGATGATGATATCAGTGGTAATTAAGTAAATATCAGAAGAAATGAGGTAGATATCAGAAGTAATGGAGTAGATTTCAGAAGGAATGAAGTAGATATCAGAAGTAATGAAGTAGATTTCAGAAGTAACGAAGTAGATATCAGAAGGAATGAAGTAGATATCAGAAGTAATGAAGTAGATTTCAGAAGTAATGAAGTAGATTTCAGAAGGAATGAAGTAGATATCAGAAGAAATGAAGTAGATTTCAGAAGTAATGAAGTAAATTTCAGAAGGAATGAAGTAGATATCAGAAGTAATGAAGTAGATATCAGAAGTAATGAAGTAGATTTCAGAAGGAATGAAGTAGATATCAGAAGTAATGAAGTAGATAGAAGAATATAACATTTGATTTCGTTCTCTCGTTTTGAACTCAAGCGTGCTCCACACACGTGTTACTATATCTAGTGCAACCGACTGATCAGCTTTCCCTATTACCAGTGCCATCAGGGAAACTTACTCCGACTTTTGTGGTACAAGTAATTTACGTCAAGAGATGAGAAGTCAACGTGTTACTCCATTTGACCGGTGTAGGGGTTGAAACCGCTACCTCAGCATCAGCGCACCGGAAGTTGAATAAGGAGATTTCGTATCTACTCAGCCATGCTGACTTCCTCTTAGAAGACATGACATCAGTAGAAGTCTAGGGCTACTGCTTGCCTCTGTTACCGCAGGAAAGCGAACCTGATTCGCAATCCCGCACAGCAGTTTCGAAATCAGCTGCAAGCTTGTTGGAAACAGACAGTCTTGCGTTGATTTCGAACAGTGGCATGAGCGTCGGTCGTTCGCATTTCCACAACTATCAGATGTTTTTCAGCTTGACTGCTCATTGTCCATGCTTTACATCCATACAAAAGTGTAGGCTCTATGTAGCACTTCAAGTCAACTCTCTCGTTTCAATTGACATCGTTTTATTGGTCAGTATATTATTCATCTTGCTAAAGGCTACTTTCGCCATGGTGATTCTTGTTCTAAGCTCTTCAAGGCATCTCCCTCTGTTTTTACGTCATCAAAATATGAATGTTTTGATACCCAGGAACTTATGACATGTACACAAAGGGAACAATCCTTGCGTGGAGAATGATCTAGAGTGATGGCACACGCCCAGTCAAAATACTCCTGTGTTGTTGACAGCTCTGTTGTCCCCGGAATGTCTCCTGATTGTCTTGTCCCTGTGATCACCGGGAAACTTAAGACCCCGTGTCATGTCTGTATCAGATGTTATCTGTGAAAGGCATTTCCTAGTCGGAGATTCCTTGTATGTTTGAAAACAGAAACATGTTGACAAAGAAGAGAAGATATTTGTGAGAATTAGCACACGTCTTGGGTGTAGAGAGGCGGGTAGAGAGTACGTTGATGTTGTTTGTATATGCTTGATTAAACTGGGCATTGTGGACTGGGCATATTATA
>OY992894.1:96412190-96439690 GCA_963921405.1 Cepaea hortensis
GTCACAATGTTTTGGACACCTTATGAGAAGAAATAAATTGGAGACCTTGGTGACAGCTGGAAAGATATAGGAGAAAGTACAAGGGGATGGCACAGAAGTATATACCTGGACGACTTGGCCATGTGGCATGGTCGAGAGTAGAACACGGAGCTGATCCACGACTCTGGTGATCGTGTGAGATGGCGAAACATGGCCGGCCACGCTTATCGGCATGGCGCATTCTTCTTCTTCTTCTTCTTCTTCTTCTTCTTCTTCTTCTTCTTCTTCTTCTTCTTCTTCTTCTTCTTCTTCTACTACCACTACTACTACTACTACTACTACTACTACTACTACTACTACTACTACTACTACTACTACTACTACTACTACTACTAATAATAATAATAATAATAATACTGCTACTACTACTACTACTACTACTACTACTACTACTACTACTACTACTACTACTACTACTACTAATACTACTACTAGTACTTTTATTACTGCAGTTGCTACTACTACTACTACTTCTATTACTGCAGCTGCTACTACTACTACTACTACAACAACAACTACTACTACTACTACTACTACTACTACTACTACTACTACTACTACTACTACTACTACTACTAATAATAATAATAATAATAATACTGCTACTACTACTACTACTACTACTACTACTACTACTACTACTACTACTACTACTACTACTACTAATACTACTACTAGTACTTTTATTACTGCAGTTGCTACTACTACTACTACTTCTATTACTGCAGCTGCTACTACTACTACTACTACAACAACAACAACAACTACTACTACTACTACTACTACTACTACTACTACTACTACTACTACTACTACTACTACTACTAATAATAATAATAATAATAATAATAATAATAATAATAATCCTAATACTGCAACTACTACTACTACTACTACTACTACTACTACTACTACTACTACTACTACTACTACTACTACTACTACTACTACTACTACTGCTATATAGAAGTCATTATATATGTTTGTGTGTGTGTATGTGTGTGTCCGTGCGGAAAGAGACCGATCCATATTGGATAAAACCCTTTGCAATGCAGTCGACCCCCCTCGACTTGTTCATGTGACACAGAAAGGTACCTACAACTACTAAAGCCCCTGTTCCAAGGACTTGTGCTTTCACGCATCGAGTATGCCCTGGCCATCCTCACTGTCAGCCCTACACAGATTGGAAGACTTGAAAAGGTACAAAACGAAGCCATGCGCATCATTTTGGGCTGCACGAGAGACACCAGCTGTGTAGCAACGAGATACCTCCTTGACTTCCCGACAATGGAACACAGGATCAAGATCTGGAGAGCTCGTGCATACTTAAAAATAAGTGCAGATGAGCAGCACGTTCTGCATGACGCTATATTCAGAGAAAAGGGTGACAGGCTAAAGAGGGGCAAATCATGGATGGGTCGGGCGGGCGAAAGATGTCGTCAGACAGGTCTGCAGTCTTACCAGTATCAACCCCGGCAAGGAATGGGTGCCGGTGCCTCCAGCTTTTAAGTGCACTTTCTCCTGCATTATCACACTCGACAGACGGTGCAGAGAGCAGAACCCTGCCGCTGTCAATGCAGAGGTTAACGCGCTCATCTATGAACACTCAGATAGCCCCGAAGTGCTCATCTATACAGATGGATCTGTTGTAAAGCAGCAGAGAAGTGCGTGGGCATTTACAGCCCGTTCAGCGGGCCGAACCGTTCAAGGATCCAGTGGTGCCCACTCTATGACCACGAGCAGCATGACGATGGAGGTGATGGCAGTTACACAGGCTTTCATATGGCTGGAATCACAGCATTATACCAACGTGTGTGTACTAAGTGATTCAATGAGCATGATTCAGAAGGTCGAAGCTGGATCTGTACGTAGACAGTGAACTGAGTCGCTGAGGAAGTCTGTTGTCCGTAAAGTCACCTTCATCTTCGTCCCGGGACATGCGGGAGTCGAGGGAAATGAACGAGCTGACAAACTGGCTGGCTCTGCACCCCCTGTAGATGGCCAGCCCATGGATTGGATCGTGCCGATGTTATTGACGTCCTTAAAGATATGGCGAGAACAGAGGACTTTGACGTCAGTGATTCCACATCGCTTTCCAGGATGAAAGACCTGGGAGTAAGAATCGGCACAGCCAGACGCGAGAGGTACATCGGGAAAACAAAGCGCCTCGTCAACCAACACAGAACTGGCACTATTAGCCACCGGACGCTGATGCATATGCTGGAGGGAGGATCTGAGCACCTAAGGACATGTCCGGAGTGCAAAGAAGATACCCCAACTGATAACTAACTAACTAACTAAAGCAAATCTTATGAGAATTATTGTCTGGCTGACAGTAAACCACCAATGCCAAACGGGGGCGCTGACTGCAACTACACAGACATAACAACAGAGATGAGGTGCCTTAGGGTAGCTGCGTGAGTAACCGTGAGAGAGAGAGAGAGAGAGGAGAGATGGAGAGGGAGAGAGATAGAGAGAGAGAAATAGAGAGAGAAATAGAGAGAGAGAGAAATAGAAAGAGAGAGAGAGAGATGGAGAGGGAGGGAGAGAGAGAGGAGAGATGGAGAGAGAGAAATAGAGAGAGAGAAAAATAGAGAGAGAGAGAGAAATAGAGAGAGAGAGATGGAGAGGGAGAGAGAGATGGAGAGGGAGAGAGATAGAGAGAGAGAAATAGAGAGAGAGAGAAATAGAAAGAGAGAAATAGAGAGAGAGAGATGGAGAGGGAGAGAGAGAGGAGAGAGGGAGAGAGATAGAGAGGGAGAAATAGAAAGAGAGAAATAGAGAGAGAGAGAGAAATAGAGAGAGAGAAATAAAGAGAGAGAGAAATAGAGAGAAGAAAGAGAGAGAGAGAGAGAGAGAGAGAGAGAGAGAGAGAGAGAGAGAGAGAGAGAGAGAGATTCAGTGCCAATCAAAAAATAGGTTTGGACCAAGTAAAACTGGATGGATGATGGGCTGATGGTATCAAGAACATCCTTAAAGAAATGAGTACTAACTTACAAAGAGCATTAGAAAAGAGTGGATAAAATACCTTTACATCTCTCTCTTCTTCTCTCTCTCTTCTCTCTCTCTCTCTCTCTCTCTCTCTCTCTCTCTCTCTCTCTCTCTCCCTCTTTCTCTCTCTCTCCCTCTCTCTCTCTCTCTCTCCCTCTTTCTCTCTCTCTGTCTCTCTCACTCCCTCTCACTCCCTCTCTCTCTCCCTCTCTCTCACTCCCTCTCACTCCCTCTCTCTCTCACTCCCTCTCTTGCTCTCTCTTCCCCCCCCCCTCCGTCTTTTTTCTCTGAGATAAATGGAGGAAGACAAGAAGTAGACTAAGGTCTACACTCTAACATTAACTCTTAACTAAACTATGTCTACACTCTAACATAAACTCTTAACTAAACTATGTCTACACTCTAACATAAACTCTTAACTAAACTATGTCTACACTCTAACATAAACTCTTAACTAAACTATGTCTACACTCTAACATAAACTCTTAATTAAACTGTGTCTACACTCTAACATAAACTCTTAACTAAACTATGTCTACACTCTAACATAAACTCTTAACTAAACTATGTCTACACTCTTAACTAAACTATGTCAACACTCTAACATAAACTCTTAACTAAACTATGTCAACACTTTAACATAAACTCTTAACTAAACTATGTCAACACTATAACATAAACTCTTAACTAACCTATGTCTACACTCTTAACTAAACTATGTCAACACTCTAACATAAACTCTTAACTAAACTATGTCAACACTTTAACATAAACTCTTAACTAAACTATGTCAGCACTATAACATAAACTCTTAACTAAACTGTGTCAACACTCTAACATAAACTCTTAACTAAACTATGTCAACACTTTAACATAAACTCTTAACTAAACTATGTCAACACTATAACATAAACTCTTAACTAAACTGTGTCAACACTATAACATAAACTCTTAACTAATCTATGTCTACACTCTAACATAAACTCTTAACTAAACTAAGTCTACACTCTAACATAAACTCTTAACTTTTTTTTCGCATATCCTTTACAGGACATCGCTGTCAACAGCAGCATCTTTCAGCTGTCTGTTGATTTCTTGACAAGATTACGCTCAGTACTTTGCCATTGCTTTCTCAGCGGCCGGCTCAGTTATCCCGCAAGTCACCAGCGGGGGTCGAACCGCTCCCAGTTCTCGCCCGCTATGAGATTCTGCGTGATAAACGGGATTACGTAGAAAGTGTTGTAACCCCTCGGCCAGAGAGACCGGCAAACTCTTAACTAAACTGTCTAAATGCCTCGTTCGAAACACAGATGCGGGCGATTTGACAGCAGACCGCCTTACGTTGGTTCTTATAAAATGGTGCGAGTGCCAACAGTTCAGAAAGCAATGGCAAACTGTTGATTGTAAACATGCCAAGAAACCACAAACAGATAAAATAATGCAGGGGTTGACTGCGACGTTAAGTTGTAAAGGACATGGAACTAAAGAAGGGAAGTTGTCCACAGAGGGTGATGGCACAACCTTGGCAGTGCCTGCAGACGGCTTAACGGAGCTTCCACGAATAGGAGGACATTGTGGCCAGCGAGGTCACGTGCTCTCCACATACCGTGGATATCCATCCTGTCCAGTCACCAGCCGGATTTCCCCCAGAAGGCTGGACAATTCATGACATAGCCCCGCCCATAGGTCAAGGGGTATGTCTGCAAACTTTATCAATGAAAATGGTTTCTATGACAATGGCCTGAGTGCAGTCGGAACTTGGCTCCAAGTGAGCACTCATCATGCGCTACTGGAGAAAAGACTGAGCACGTATCCCTACCTGCTCTCCGGCCTTGAACATTCGATTTTACCATTACCCCAAACCCCGTTCTACCTCAAGGAGAAGTTATAGTAGGGTCCATCACCGGCTCAGAATGATAGTCATGTGACTAGACAGCCACCAAAGCAGCTGAATATGGTTTTTCCCTCACAGTCTTATCAATCCGATAGTGATTTTTGTCCACATGGGGCAATGGACAAAAGTAACGTAACTTAAGCCTTCAACGTATGCTGGTTCTGGTACTTGACACACCCACAGCACCCTCTGGCCATGGGACCTTGTATTTAATTGATACAATGCCGAGGGACTGGAGGTGGTGGAACATTGCGAATATCTTGGGTCATTGATTACAACAATGATGACACAATGAAAGAAATTAAACGACAAATATCCATTGCTCTTCAAAGATTAAAACAACTGAATAAATTATGGAGTGGGATAGTTAGAGCTACAAAACTTCGATTGTTAAGAGCATGCATCTTTCCATTGCAACATACGCCTGTGAGACCTGGACACTTACTAAACAAACTGAACAGCGCATAAATGCCTTTGAAAATAAAAATTATGTATGCGGGTTCTAAGAATATCTTGGATAAAGAAAAGAACAAATGCATCCATACTTCAAGAGCTGAATATAGAAGAAAAATGGCTATTAAAGACGATAAAACAAAGAAAATTGAAATATTTTGGTCACTTGAAACGTCACGAAAGTTTGGAGAGAATAATAATGGAGGGGTATATGCCTGGGAAGCCGACTTCCTGGCGAAGGTATTACGGGCGAAGTTCGTGATCCCGCATACCCGCGTTCGAAACACGGCTGTGGGCGATTTGGAAGCAGGCCGCCTTGGGTTGGTTGTTACGAAATGGTATGGGTGCCAGTCGTTCAGAAATCAACGGCAAACTACTGAACGTAAACTTGCCAAGAGATCACAACAGCCAACAATGTTGGTGTTGACTGCGACATCCTGTAAAGGATACGCAACTATCCCTGGCGAAGGGGTTAAAGACTTTCTCCGTAATCCCCTACATCCACGTGGGGAACACAGCTGCGCGAGATTCGGTAGCGGGTCTTGTCGCGTTGGTAACTTATGGGGGTATGTGAGCCGGTCGCTCAGATAGCAATGGTAAACTACTGAGCGTAATCTTGCCAAGAACATCAACAACAGCTGAAACATGCTGGTGTTGAATGCAACGTCCTGTAAAGGATATGCAACTTAAACAAAACAAAATCTATATGCCTGTTAAGAGAGGAAGAGGAAGGCCAAAGAGAAGATGGGTACAGGATGTGGTGGAGGATCTCCAGATGGGTGTATCGGAAGCGGGACATCTTGCTAATGACCGAGAGGTTTTCCGGAAGGTAGTTATGGGAGCGAGGTTCTGCAAAGGACATGCTACTGAATGAATGATTGCCGAGGGATAATCATCACACAGTGATTTGCCGGCTGGCGTGGGGATCATGTCTCTCCACAAATTACGATCTCCGACGGCATGGATCAATTCGTGTGTTGACTCTCTTCCGTGCCTTGACACAAGACTGTCAAGATCTTCTCACGCTGTCTTCCTTTATCTCTCTTTCCGCAAATCTTTCCTGTTATCTTCTCGTAACGCGGCCAAAAAGCGATGACTGCCTCTTTTTGATGCTTGTAATAAGTTGTCTTTCCGACTCAGCTTCCCTTAAAACGTCTAGATTGCTTATTTTGGCTGTCCAATTAATTTTCATCATTCTTCTATAACCCACAACTGCAAGGCTTCCATACATATTTTCGCCTGTTTACTAAATGTTCAGGGTTCGCAGCCGTATGTTTAAACTGGTTCTATGTCACAAGCAAGAACTATTTTTCTAACTTTTAAGGACAATGACTCATTGCACAAAATGTTCTACGTGTGATAGAATGCAGAGGGATAATATACTGCCAAAAGTGACCTCCCATTTAGACAGAAGGACGATATATCGCAATTGTAGGGTCATCGTGATGTTGTTTTTCCCTGGTATCTTACGCAACTGCAATGCTCAGTGAACGGAAATTTACATTATAATACTTTGTTCATTTGATTACATACCACGTGTGGTCCATACCTACATTTTGCGTGGCACTGAATCAGTTAAACAGGGTCATGAGACAAGAATGCTTCGTCTACCATATTATCTTCATTTGTACATATCTACAACTGTCGGGTCTCCCCTCTCACCACACTACACAGCCGAGATGAGCTGAGTTGTCGAGTTGAGCTAAGAACCGACATCACTGCACTCAGGACATTCCCATATGCGCTCCGTCCCCTCGTTCAACAACCAGCAAAGAGTCACACTACTAATCGTTCCCACCGCTATCTGATTTAAAGTTCTCCTGGTTCCTTCTCAGTTTTGAGATTCTTCCAGAACACCTACCGATCCCCCGCAATCTCATTCTTTCCACATACGAGTTCTCAATCTGTTCCTCCACATTCTCCACCTGGTCCCACAGGCGCATGGCCACCTCCCCCCATCCATAGGTAATCGACCATCAAGAGGTGCATTCTCTGCCAGCCGATCAGCCTGTTCATTCCCCCCCCCCCCCCCCGCAATCCTGTGTGGTCAGAGCAAAAATTCCATACAATTCTTACAATCTGTGACCTCTGAAGCGAGGTGAGCCATTCCACACGAAACATTCCATTCTCCACTTTACTAAGCATACTACTTGAGTCTGTGATGAAGACAATGTGTGTTGCAGTGGTCTCCTCTAACCAACGGAATGCCGCTGTGACTGCTTCCACCTCCATTCTCATGCTGGAGATCGTAGTCTCATATGCCATACTCTTCTTTTTCAATAATCGTCCATTCGCCAACGCAATGAAACCCCAACCACCCCGCCTGTTTCTCACCACTGACCCATCAGTATAGATCACTATGTCACTTTGATGTGTGTTGCCTTGGATCAGTTGTTGCACCTCAAACTCTGTGCGGCCCGCTGCCCATTCTCTGCACTCACGACCCAGTGTTACTATTACATCGTGCCAGTCCGCCCTTACTTTATTCTTCGAAATTTGTCTTATTCTCAATCGCTACCCCTTCCACATCTCCTTGCGTAAGATGGTATCTTGTTGTGTGGGCGCATATTTGAACAATCTTTCCGTGTGACTGTCTCATTAAAACATTTCAGTTATGTATGTACACATATGAACAACAACCCCTCACACTAACCTGGCCCTGCCACAATACACGCGGCCAGCGGGAGGTGTGCATAAATAGCTTTAAAATACTGTAATCTTCACAAAGGTGGCCACGAAATCCGCAACAACATCCACGCTTGCATGCCAGAATCTGAAAGGCAGCACTTTGTATATGAACTCGTCTGCAACTAATCGGCTCGTTTAGCCAAACCTCACAACCGCCGCGAAGGAAATCGTAAACTATTTTATGTTTTAGAATTGACAAAGTGGATGTCGCCCCATTTGCCTCTTTCTTCTTTCTCTGTCGCAGACGTCTGATGTGTCCGGGTCGTTATGTTGTATGGACCTCCTTGTGCACTATTTCCACCGCGGTACACCACAATAGAGTGCAGGCAAAGCTATTTGTATTACTACGCTGAGACACACACACACACATACATACATACATATGAAATAGATGTAACGACGCAAGATCGACTTCATTGCACCGGGTTTTATCCTTTATGGATCGATCTCATTCGGCAGGGCGGCCTGCCGAAAGCCTCGCAAAAAGCACAAACTCCTTATCTCCAGCGATGACACCCCCCCCCCCTGAAGTCATGTCAAAACTGTCTGTCATTTACTGCTAATATAGTACCTTGCGTAGTATAGAAGGGGGTCTTGAGCCTAAGGAATTAAGGCCGCCTGGCTAGTGCAGTCGCCGCGAACTGTGCAGGTTAGGGTTTTCTTTTTGCCCCCGACAGAAAAAAAACTCCACACCTTACCGAGAATTCGAACCCGGGTCTTCCGAAGGAGAATCCCGCATTCTAGTCACGTGGCCAGCCGCTCTAGGGGATAAAACATTACGTTCGTGAAGCGAATGAGACAAAGTCCGGAACCGAGATTACAACCTTCAGAACTGGAGATAGGCTGCTTAACCACTTCGCCACGAAGGCACACAAACGTAAACACACATATATATATACTCATACACATGCACACACACACACACACACACACACATGTATATATACTCACACTCATATGCACACACATATGTACACTCACGCACATACATACACACACATATACACATCGCCACACACACACACACACACACTCTTGAAGAAAAGAAACATAATTGTGTGGACTTTGCACATCTTATGCAATGCGTAAACCAGTAGATAGTTGTGCCGATGGACAGAATTGTGCGGTCCCCAGTGGGAGCATGGGCGTGGGGACTAATACACAAGTCCTGGCCTGCCTGCCCCAGGGTTCTCCACTGTTTCCATTGTTGTTCTACACCTACACGTGTACACGGGTCATATTTCTTCTTCTTCTTCTTCTTCTTCTTCTTCTTCTTCTTCTTCTTCTTCTTCTTCTTCTTCTTCTTCTTCTTCTTCTTCTTCTTCTTCTTCTTCGTCAGTTTACAGCAGATCTGCGATATTTACACCTTTCGGCCGACATCCGACTTCTGCGAGGGTTTATTCACCGGGTAAGTCTTCCCAGTCGAGACAAAAACACAGAACTGATCGACGACTCGTGATGGTGTAAGATGGCGACACAGGGCCGTCCACGCTTACCGGCCTGGCACATGATGAGGAGTCCTCCCTGCTGCCATGATACTACCAGCAGCAAGAGGCCGGACCTTGCAGTTGGCTAATGACCTCTCATTGTATGGGCCCGGTTGGAGCGGACGTGACATCTTTAATTGTATACAAAGGACTTTGCAGAAGATGGCTGAGTGGCGTGAACAGACACACTCAGTGGTGAACAAACTAACGAACGAATGAATTTGTTTTCATAGGGTCACAAATAGGACACGCAGGCCAATCTTACATTCATCCCTTCCAACCACTCATCTTTCTCACACCAATTATCTATTCTGCATGTTACAAATACATGGTTACATAAAAATATCAAATGAATGCTGCATAAAATGATCCCAATGAGGATTGGATTCGAACCCACTCGGGAAGACCCCAAATGGATTAGCAGTCGACTCGACGCATGTGTGTGTGTGCGTGCGTGCGTGTGTGTATGCGTGCGAGCGTGTATTTCCCCCAGACAGACGCGCGTGGAGCTGTCAAACAGACATCTATTCACCGTTCTCCACGAGAACACACACAGCAAGCGCCAAAAACCCCGCCATTAAATTATTCAATACAATAATACGCCATAGAAATGCACACTTAATCCTCTTTATAGAAACCAGTTTATTTTTGTAACAACGACATTGTTGCCTCGAAGTTTATATCTGCTTTTTTACGTACAACTATGTAACATTTTTACGCAACGTGGGTTGTCCAACGTACAATTCTGTCAAAGTTAGCTTCTATTTTTTGCCATAGCTCACATAACCCATCCTGGCATGTCCAACGATCTACGTCAAAGAATCTCGTTACCATGACAGCCATCCAGACAGGAAGTTTACAAGGCATCTCTTGTGTGTTGATACAAAGATTCTATGAATAGACAACATAGCTTATATATGTACTTAACACTATATATGTTTGCACCTGAGTGGTGATAGAGCAGGTTCATGCGTTCGGTAATGCAGTGTCACTTGCTTGGGTGAAAATGTATTTAATAAAATATATATTTGTGTGTGCCCAGCCAAAGCTGAATTCCGTTCTTTGTGTGGGAATATTGCTGACATTTCAAATATGTCCTACATTTCAAATATGTCACCCCAACATTTCAGATATGTTTCCTACAACATTTCAAATATGTCGCTCTAACAGTTCAACGATGTGTTCATCAGTATTCCAAATATGTGTTCTTGAAAGTTTCAAATATGTGACTCCAACATTTCATATATGGGACTTCAACATTTCAAATATGTGACTCCAAAATTTCAAATATGTCACTCCAATATTTCAAATATGTGACTCCAACATCTCAAATACGTTATTCCAACATCTCAGATATGTGACTCCAACATCTCAAAAATGTGACTCTAACATTTATGTTCTGTTTCTTTGTCAGTCAACGGATGTCTGTCTGTCTGTCTGTCTGTCTGTCTGTCTGTCTGTCTGTCTGTCTGTCTGTCTGTCTGTCTGTCTGTCTGTCTGTCTGTCTGTCTGTCTGTCGTTTTACTTGTTTCTGTCTACCTCTCGGTCTCTCTGTCCATCTACCCATCCACCCATCCATCTATCCATTCACCTCTTACCCCGTCCATCAACCAAAGCATTCACTACAGGATTTGAAATATATCGCACTAACATTTCAATTATATGTTCTCCACTATTTCAAATGTGTCCTTCAACATTTCATATAGTCAACTCCAAAATTTTAAATATGCAACTCCAACCTTTCAAATAGGTAACTCCAATATTTCAAAATAAGTAACCCCAATATTTCATATATATAACCCCAACATTTCACATGGGTAACTCCAATATTTCAAATATGTAACTCCAACATTTTGAATATGTAACTGCAATATTTCAAATATGTAATCAAAATATTTCAAATATGTAACTCCAATATTTCAAATATGTAACCCCAACATTTTAAATATGTAACAACAACATTTCAAATATGTGACTCCAATATTTCAAATATGTAACCCCAGCATTTCAAATACATAACTCAAAATTTCAAATATCTAACCCCAACATTTCAAATACATAACCCCAACATTTCAAATATGTAACCCAACATTTCAAATACGTAACCCCAACATTTCAAATACATAACTCAAAATTTCAAATATGTAACCCCAACATTTCACATATGTAACCCCAACATTTCAAATATGTAACCCCAACATTTTAAATATGTAACCCCAACATTTCAAATAGGTAACCCCAACATTTTAAATATGTAACCCCAACATTTCAAATATGTAACCCCCAACATTTTAAATATGTAACCCCAACATTTCAAATAGGTAACCCCAACATTTCAAATATGTAACCCCAACATTTCAAATAGGTAACCCCAACATTTCAAATATGTAACCCCAACATTTCAAATATGTAACCCCAACATTTTAAATAGGTAACCCCAACATTTCAAATAGGTAACCCCAACATTTCAAATATGTAACCCCAACATTTCAAATATGTAACCCCAACATTTCAAATATGTAACCCCAACATTTCAAATACATAACTCAAAATTTCAAATATGTAACCCCAACATTTCAAATAAGTAACCCCAACATTTCAAATATGTAACCCCAACATTTCAAATATGTAACCCCAACATTTCAAATATGTAACCCCAACATTTCAAATATGTAACCCCAACATTTCAAATATTTAACCCCAACATTTCAAATATGTAACCCCAACATTTTAAATATGTAACCCCGACATTTCAAATATGTAACCCCAACATTTCAAATATGTAACCCCAACATTTCAAATATGTAACCCCGACATTTCAAATATGTAACCCCAACATTTCAAATATGTAACCCCAACATTTCAAATGTGTAACCCCAACATTTCAAATATGTAACCCCAACATTTCAAATATGTAACCCCAACATTTCAAATATGTAACCCCAACATTTCAAATAGTAACTCCAACATTTCAAATATGTAACCCCAACATTTCAAATATATAACCCCAACATTTCAAATATGTAACCCCAACATTTCAAATAGGTAACCCCAACATTTCAAATATATATAACCCCAACATTTCAAATATATATATAACCCCAACATTTCAAATAGGTAACCCCAACATTTCAAATAGGTAACCCCAACATTTCAAATATGTAACACCAACATTTCAAATATGTAACCCCAACATTTCAAATATGTAACCCCAACATTTCAAATGTGTAACCCCAACATTTCAAATATGTAACCCCATCATTTCAAATATGTAACCCCAACATTCCAAATATGTAACCCCAACATTTCAAATATGTAACCCCAACATTTCAAATATGTAACCCCAACATTTCAAATATGTAACCCCAACATTTCAAATAGGTAACTCAATATTGCCTATCTCCCTGGTCTAGCGACATTCTCTGTAATCCCGTATACTCTTGTCAGTAAGGTGGCGTGCGCGAGATTCGATGGTGGTTCTAGCCGCGTCGGTAACTAGTGGGTATATGAGCCGGTCACTCAGAAAGCAATGGCAAACTACTGAGCGTAATCTTGCCAAGAAATCAACAATCAGCTGAAAGATGCTGATGTTGACAGCGATGTCCTGTAGAGGATATGCGAACCACAAAAAAAAAAAAGAGAAAAGAAACATTCCAATATTTAAAATATGTAGCCCCAACATTTCAAATATGTAACTCCAATATTTAAAATATGTAACCCCCAACATTTCAAATATGTAACCCCAACATTTCAAATATGCATCTCCAATATTTCAAATATGTAACCCCAACATTTCAAATATGTGATTCCAATATTTCAATTATGTGACTCCAATATTTCAAATATGCCGGCTTCGTGGCTTAGAGGTTGTGACTTTTCTCCGTAATCTCGTATACTCTCGTCGGTGACGTGATGACCGTAAGAATCAGCAGTGGTTCGAATCGCATCGGTAACTTACGGGGTATGTGAGCCGGCCGCTCAGAAAGCAATGGCAAACTACTGAGCGTAATCTTGCCAAGAAATCAACATACAGCTGAAAGATGCTGGTGTTGACAGCGATGTCCTGTAGAGGATATGCGAACACACAAAAAAAAAAGAAAAAAAAAAAGACCAATATTTCAAATATGTAACCATAACATTTCAAATACGTAACTCCAATATTTCAAATATGTAACCCCATCATTTCAAATATGTAACTCCAATATTTCAAATATGTAATTCCAATATTTCAAATATGTAACCCCAACATTTCAAATATGTGACTCCAATATTTCAAATATGTGACTCCAATATTTCAAATATGTAACCCCAACATTTCAAATATGTGACTCAAATATTTCAAATATGTAACTCCAATATTTCAAATATGTGACCGCAGTATTTCAAATATGTGACTCTAACATTTACGTTCTCTTGTCCCTTTCCCAACCAACGGATGTCTTTCTGTCTCGGAGTATCTCTCTTCTATGTATCGCTGGGAAAATATTTGCCAGAATTGTTCTGCCAGTCGCCGCTGATCGTGTTGCATGGAGGGCGAAGATCAGAAATGGAATAAAGACAAAGGAGAAAATAGTTGCAGAGAAGTCACACACTGAACGCGTGAGATGTAAGATGGTGCGTGATGGTGGAAATGCCTATTTGTTCACATGCATCCATTGTGGACGAATATTTACAGAGCGATCTGTCTGATCAGTCGCATCCACTACCGGTATGGGTTGTAGTTGCTGTACAATGTCACAAACTATCGTCTGTCAAGACGGCAAGGTGCCAATGTGAAGCACAATGTCATAAACTATCGTCTGAAGATTGAGCACAACCCACTACTGGCAACGCTGATCGTATTCCGGTACGAGCTTGGGCCTTCTCCACGTCAGATTGGAAGCACTAGACTTGAGTTTCCCCCTCGTTTGAGCTCGTCAGTAGTGCATATCTCTGACTGGACCCGGGATCGAACTCCGGATCACTGGCGTTTGAGGCGGGTGTGTAACCACTTGACCACGCGGCTCACGCTGGACACGACCAAATTATCATACTAGAACATCACAATGTCACAGTTTGCCCGGTTCGTACCGGAATACGATCTGGGTCAAACCTCAAATCCCGAAACAACCAAATAAATTCATTTGATCATTGCTCGCTTCCTTGCCAGTCGAGAAGACCTGATTATTTGGGGCCACATCGATTTACGGATGTCAGTGGCGCGATCGGGTAAACTTTGAGCTATAGTCTACAATGGGTGACGTGATATTCTAGTGTGATAATTTGGTCGCGTCTAGCGTGAGCAGCGTGGTCAAGAGGAGACAATATAAAAAGTCGCTTAAAAGTCGACATTTTATATTGTTTCCGCTTGACCACGCGGCCCAAAGAGACCGTCATGTCTTGAAGCCAGTGATGGACATTTCTAACACCTGTTATAATGAATATTTATTTCATTGGTGCTTCTTCTTTTTCTTCTGCGTTCATCCGGAGTTTTTTTTTTCCGGATGTGACTGCGTTGTGCCTGTTTACAGCAGAGCTGCGTTCTTGCGCCGTTAGGCCGACACATCCGACTTCTGCGGGTATTTGTTGACCGGGTTAACCTTCCCGGGGATTTCATTGGTACTTTCCAGCTTCCTCAAAACATCGATAGACCATAGCAGTGACTATCGTAACTAATGTAATGAATTTTAGCACATTTTTGTTGACGTAATGCACTACATTTTTCAAATTTGTTCTACATGCAAAGTGTAGTGAGGCTTTACAATCAACCAGTATATGTATTGAATATACGTTGAGGGGTAATGATGATAACGACGATGATGATGATGACAATTATTCATCGTTCTTTTCGTCTATTCTCTTTCGACGAAAGTGTGCAACTCCTAATTAAGCACCTCAACGGTCAGTGTGTGTCCGACTAGGTCATACATCTATGTCAGGTATGCTTCCTCCAGACAGATTCTATCCAAGCTCACGGCCTCTATCCACCCGTGGGTAGGCGTACGTTTTCTTTTAATTGTGCCAGGGCAGCGGTCTTACTACTGTGTGCGATGTACAGTTGCTATAGGATGTTTCACTGATTTAGTGCAGAAAGATCATATATCTCCAATTGTGACGTCCCATTTGGACAGAAGGGCGATATATCGTCATACTTCAGTCATCGCTGAAATGTTGATGATGATGGTTATGATAATAAATTTGATGATCATCATAATCAAGATGATAAATGCGATGATGTTGATGGTCATGATGATAAATATAATGATGATGTTTTTGATGATGATGTTTTTGATGAAGATGATGATGAGAGAGCGCCATATTTCTACTTATTTTCAGTGACAACAGCAACGCTAGCTGTCGAATATTTAAACACCTCCATAAAGTTTTCTCCTGATTATTCCCCTGGCTAAAACGACGACAAACAAAGTTAGGGTACACAGACGGACAGAAAATGGAGGCTGAGGGTAAACATGCCACGGGCAAAATGTTCATCTCCGCTGGGAGTTTTGTGTGGAGGTAAACCATACAATAGTTGCGCTAAATCTGCAAAATACAAGACTAAACTGTATACAATACTGTCCATTTTTACAGCGAACAGGCCTCGTTTAACTCTCATAATGCTTCATTTAAAACGAGGGGTCGCGAAATTGTGGCAGGGAAAAAAAGAACATCAAAAACCAGTGTTCATTGTCAACAATATCAGCGATTAATTTGTGAAGGTTTATTTCCGGGGCGATAACCGTATATTGAATATATGGACAGCAAGGAAAACGGTTTTATCTGTGTATTTGATTTGGTAAAAAGGTGGTTCTTGCCTGTGGCAAAATATGATTGCTGTAATTGAAATAACCCCCAGTGTTAATCGTTTCTCAAATATATATCTCCAATCTCCTCCTTTCTATTTCTAACTGCCACAAACAATCAAACAATAACTGACATATGGTGAGTTGTTTCCCTTGTTTATTTAAACTGGCTAAATGTGGGTGGTTTTGGCGGGGCTGCGCGACGGCCATATATAATTGTATGTACAAATGATGCTTGTCTGTTATCCCAATTTGAGTTTACTAGAATGGTTTTTTAACGATGTGTGCCTGTCCGTTTGTAGGCAACTTAAGAAGTGCCTGGACGGCCGTGTCGACCCTTGAATGAAGCTCTTCTGTGCCCTGTTTCAGGTACTCCACGTATATGTACACAGGGGCCAAGAGAGATCAATAAGACATTTGGTGAAGAATGCTCTCCCCTTTACATCAATTCCAAATTCTCTTTCCTGCATTCGACAGCAAATACGAATATTTTTTCCAGAATTAAATTTATCCCAGACATTTATCCCAGACTTCCATGTTGTCCACTTCTTCTCAAATTGATTGCGGGTTATTTTTTGCCACCGCTGGTATCGGCAATGGATTTCGGCGCGAATATGCAGAAGTAAACAACTATTCATCGTCATCATCATCATCATCTTCCACTTCTGCCGTCAAGAGTCGTGGGGAGGAATAATTTTCATTCCAGTGCCCGGTGGGCGGCACTGGATAGTGTCATTCCGTGTGGTTGTACAATGTCTCTGACAACTATTAAAGAACATAAAACAAGATGGTTGCCTTGGCGTGTTTGCGGTATAATATTAATACGTGGAGATAAAGTTAGTTTAGACAGAATGTAACAGATCGCTTTCCGGTTTGCGAACTCTACCCGAATGGTAGTTGTTGCATGTTTTAATTAGTTGGCGTACTAGTTGATGTAACATTGTTACGGTTGCATCATGCAGATTTTTGACACGACCCTCTCGGGCAGCACCATCACACTTAAGGTTGAACCTAGTGATTCGACTGAACATGTTAAGGCTAAAATTCAGGACAAAGAAGGCATTTTTCCTGATCAGCAATTGTTGATTTTTGCTGGTAAGCAACTTGAGGATGGGCGCACTCTGTCAGATTATATGTAACATCCAGGTGAAGTCTACTCTTCACCTTGTACTGAGGCTACTTGGTGGTGGTAAGAAGTGAAAGAAGAAGAACTTCACCATCCCACAGAAGAACAAGCACAAGAAGAAGCAGATGAAGCTTGCCGTACTGAAGTACTACAATGGTGACAAGAATAGTAAAATCATTCGCTTGCGCCGTGAGTGCTCCAGCAAGTACTGTGGTGTTAGATTCTCCATGGCCTCCCATGTTAACAGGTAGTGCTGTCAGAAGTGCTGCCTGATCTACGTCTTCAACAACGCAGGATAGGAAGTCGAATCTTAGACCTTAATGTCAGTAAATGCATTAAAATTTCAGATTATACAAAAACAAAACAAAACAGATGGCTTCTCGGTCTGTTGGCTAAGATGAAAGTGTAGAATTATCTGCCCTTGATGTGGCCATGACGCAGAGGCGGTCATCTAATCTGACAAAGACGAATCACTGACCACTGACTCTGACAGACGGGACTTGGTGGGGCACGATGCACTGGAAGGCATCCTAGTGGGACTAGGAGTGGGACTAGGAGTGGGACTAGGAGACCTTTGAAAAAGTCAACCCCAGCATTTTTGGGCTGTTTGTGATTCCTGGGCAAGTTTACGTTCAATAGTTTGCCAATGCTTTCTGAACGACTGGCACCGATACCATTATATGGAAATCAATGCAAGGCGGTCTGCTTCCAAATCGCCCGCAGCTGTCTTTCGAACGTGTTATGCGGGATTACGAATTGCATCCGTAGCCGTTTCGCCACAGACTGTGTTTTGTGTTGACTTTCTGTTGCAATTACGTCAATCATTTCATATAATTACGTCAATCATTTCATATAATTACGTCAATCATTTCGCCTAACTGCGTTTCATTTGTAGCGCCCACAGCCATGTCATCATCATGACGCAGATTGTTCAAATGATGCCAAGCAACATATATTCCCAGCACGCCCTGCCTGGATCTCACTATTATCTCCCCATACAAGTTGAACAGAGCGGGTGACATTACAAAACCCTGTCTAACACCCTGTTTAATCCGTTTAAAAGCTCCCATCTGGCTGTTAATTCTGATAGATTTTCTTTGTTGATAATACATGCTTTTTATTCTTCTCAGAATTTACCAACGTTGTCCAACATTCTAATTATTTCTTCATGTATAACCTAATCGAATGCTTTATTGTAGTCATTACAGCACACGTATTGATCTTTAAAGACATAATAGGGCAAGGAAATGCTGCATTTCAGAAAATGAAAAATCTCTATTATTGAATGTAAGAAAGAGAGTGCTGATATGCTATATAGAACCTGTTTTTCTGTAGAGCAATACATCTTGGAGCCTAAATGAACAAATTAGGAAGAATTTGAAAACAGCAGAGATGTGGTTCTTGAGACGAAAGTTGCGAATACCTTGGATGGCCAGGTTAACTGACAACGATTGCCTGAAAAAGTTTAATGAAACTAGAACGTTATATACAACTGTGAGGAAGAGAGAAACATCATTTGGTCATGTGTTAAGAGGGTGGGCATCTGAGAACATCATGACAACTGGAAAAATCAATGGGGAAAGAGGCTGACCAAGAGAAATGATGCTGGAGTGAATGAGACGGTGACATGGAGGAATATTATCAACATATTTGATCCAGAACACCAAAGACCGAGATCTGTGGAGAGACATGAACGTCTACGCCAGCTGACATGGCACATGATGATGATAATAGATCTTTGTTCATTTCAGCACATTTTTTTGTTACTTTTCTCAAGGTGTATATGGCGTTGACTATGTTGTGAAAAGACACGATGATAAATGGACAGATGACGTCACCAAACACCAAGGATATACTATAGTCTGACAGAATGCACAATGAAGGCTGATGAAGAGACTACTGAAGCTGCGGGGAAATCACAGGACAATGATGAACAGTCAGATCACAGCAATGTTTATACTCCTGCTAGAGAATAAGCCGGGTTTGTTGCTACACTCTTTGACTCCCTGATTTGTTCGCTCAGGCTTGCCATGTTTGTTTGGTCTATACTATAACCATAACACCGCTTGTCCTATTCTACGATCTTGAAGTGTTGACGTTTCTAGCGGGATTCCTTATTTTTCCAATTCAGCTGCCATATTGTTTATTTTAGCAACAACGTCTGCTACGCGTACAGTATCCTATCTTAAATGAAACCATTAATCAAAATAACACTCCAGACAAGCCGTGTCATTTCTCACAAAACTGCCTTGGTTGGAGTAAACATACCAGGGGAGATAACTAGAAGAAATCATTTACAAATCATTGTTTCTTGGGTTTACTTAACAACAATATTTTCTGGCTAGATATCAAATAAATCACTCTCTTATTTTGTAAACTTCGTTGAACCGAAGTTTGTAACGATTGTGTTTGTATATAAATATATATTATCCGCAATGACGCTAAGAGTGTCAACAATGGATTATTTCCCCTGAAAAGTCTTCATGAATGGTGTTTGGAAATTGAAGTTATGGAAATACTGTACGAAAGTAGTGTACTCCAATATTGATGCGATGTATTCGACCAAAATAGAGTGGAGCAATCGAAACGGTGTCTTCTCTCTTCCACACCCTAGGGTAGAAGTACCAGACGACAGTGTCTTTATTGTATGAAGTACGCAATATGGCGTACGCAGAACTTTGAGGACATGTATTTTTCTAACATTGGGATGTGAGTCACGTACAGTTCAACAATGATTAAAAAAGGAAGTGACAAATAAAACACCATAAGCGTTGTAGATAGATATGATCTTCTAGGTTAGCTGGCATAGCAGTAGCTGCAGCAAAGAAGAAGAAGAGGAAGAAGAAGAAGGAGAAGAGGAGGAGGAGGAGGAAGAGGAGGAGGAGGACAAGTAACAGAAAAACAAGAAGAAGAAGAAAAAAGAGGAGAATGGGCAAGAGGAGAACAAGAAGAAGAAAAACAAGAAGACGAAGAAGAAGAAGAGGGGAGGGGCAACAGAACAAGAGGAAGAAAAACAAGAAGAAGAGGAGGATGATGGAAGAAGAAGAAGAAGAAGAAGAAGAAGAAGAAGAAGAAGAAGAAGAAGAAGAAGAAGAAGAAGAAGAAGAAGAAGAAGAAGAAGAAGAAGAGGAGGAGGGGGAACAGAACAAGAGGAAGAAAAACAAGAAGAAGAGGAGGAGGATGGAAGAAAAAGAAGAAGAAGAAAAAGAAGAAGAAGAGGGGGAACAGAACAAGAGGAAGAAAAACAAGAAGAAGAGAAGGATGATAGAAGAAGAAGAAGTAAAAGAACATGAAGAAGAAGAAGAAGAAGAAGAAGAAGAAGAAGAAGAAGAAGAAGAAGAAGAAGAAGAAGAAGAAGAAGAAGAAGAAGAAGAAGAAGAAGAAGAAGAAGAAGAAGAAGAAGACGAAGAAGAAGAATCCAGCAACACCAAACATAAGAACAAGAACAGGAAAACAAGGTTGCAACAAGGTTGCACTGCCCACGTGAGACTGTCGGCCTCAATGTCAACATTGTCTGTATTGTTGTCGAGCCCATGAAGTGGGATTAGCGGCAGTCCATATAACTAACACTTGTCATTCTGTGACTGCCATCTCTCATTCAGCGACCCCAAACTAAATGCTTCCAGTTACCGTATTTATGTCAGTAATTAGCAGTTTTGCAGGTTCATATTACCTTTTGATTTTAATCCACCATTTTCAAGGATGAAACTTTAATTAAGGGTAGTGCGTACAAGAGTGAAAGCGAAGTTGATGGCAGCCATCCAGCCCAGACAACTTCTTTCAGAAGTGTATTTTGATATGCTATAAATGTCAGTAACGTTTATAATGTTGTTGTGTGTATTTTTGTACCGGTTATAATCACAGGCGGCGCCACAGTTTCTTTACTGGTGGGTTCAATGGATTGTTAGAGACGGCAGGCATTTGAATTGTTTGTGCGTAAAGACTGCTTCTTTCTGATAACGAAAATTGATTGATTTTATTTTCCCTGCATTGCAGACGTGTCTTATTTGTCCTTGCTTAGGCAGGGCGTTTGTAAAGTATCACTACACTTTGTATGCAGATTAAATTTTTAAAATGAAATTCACGAAATCATCAAAAAATGTGCTAAAAAATGTATTAAATTAGTTACAATAGTCACTGCTATGTCCAACGCTGATTTGGGGAAGCTGGAAAGTACCAATGAAGTATTCATTATAACAGGTGTTGGAAATGTCCATCACAGGCTTCAAGACATGACTGCACACGTGTATTCATATTGTCAAAATCCTTCTGCAATGTGTCTGTTGTTACTTCCGTGTGTATCGACCGCCATTTAGAAACACTTGTTTCCCCTGGAAGGTTAACCCGGTCAACAAATGCCCGCAGAATTCGGATGTGTCGGCCTAACGGCGCAAGAACGCAGATCTGCTGTAATCAGGCACAACGCAATCACGTCCGAAAAAAATTCTCCGGATGACGCAGAAGAAGAGGAAGAAACACTTGTTCAACCTGGAGTGCAACGCTGCATATTGCTTCATGATGGACTGTGGAGCACATTTTTAATGACGTCATGTACTTCATTTTTCAAATTTGTTCTACATACAAAGTGTAGTGAGACTTTACGAACACCCGGTATTTGTCACAATTCTAACAAGCGATTGTTAATAATAGGGTGAGTGCTCGAGTAGCTGATCATGTGAGAATTTACTTGACGTCAAAACTGGATCTGCTGTGCCATATGGCAGTGAATCAGCTATATATTTGTTACAGGAGTGTCAAACATATACAGAACAGAGAAAATTATGTTAGCCTACGTCCGCTCCATTTGAGGACAAACTCTGTGTAGTTGTCAACAAGATCTGTGTAGTTGTCAACAAGATCTGTGTAGTTGTCAACAAGATCTGTATGGACGTCAAAAAGATCTGTGTAGACGTCAACAAGGTCTGTATAGACATCAACAAGATCTGTGTAGATGTCAACATGATCTGTGTAGACGTTAACGGGATCTGTGTAGACGTCAACAAGATCTGTGTAGACGTCAACAAGATATGGGTTCGATTCCGAGCTGCGTCCTTTGGTTCACGAGTGAATTTTTTTGGAGACTCCTGTGGGTCGTCGCTGGAGCTACGGAGTTCGTGCTTTGTGCGACGCTTTCCGCGCTGCGGAAAGAGACCGAGCCATATGGGATATAACCCGGTGCAATGAATTCGACCCTGTCGACTTTTAAGCGAGTGTAAGCGTCAATAAGCTCTACTGGTTGACTGCTTCATTCCTTGGATGTATTCATACTGACATCTGAAGGTGAACGAACAAGAAGAAGACGAATCTTGAGCTGAATCGAGTTCAGAACCGACATCACAGCACTAGGGGAATTACCCTACGTGTCTGACCTCACCTTCAACAGCCAGCGAAGAGTCCCAATACTAATAGTGTCATCATAAAATATATGATTGAATAAATTAGAAACAGCTTATAATCAGCGACGATGAGGTTCCTAATACAAATATTGTGAATACCTTGGACTGTCGGAGTAACTAACAGGACTGGCTGGAGGAGTCCAGTGAAAGTAGAATATTACATACAACTACACGAAAGGGATAACGCGGTTCTTTGGTCATCCCATGGACCATGGACATAAAGTATTTCGGGTTCGGGGAGATCTTGGCGTTGGGAAAGGACAGAGGGAGAAGAGGAGAGGCAGACCGGGAGAAATGATGATGAGTGGATTGAGACGGTGACATAGAGATGTATCAGCAGCAAACTTCATCCAGAGCACCAAGGTCTGTGAAGAGACATTGAGGTCAACGCCAGCGGGTAGGGCACTTGATTATGATGATGATTTGAACTGGCTGCTAGTCAAAATCCTGACTGACACAACTCCCACAATTTACCAATAGACTGACTGACACAACTACCACAGTTTACCAATAGACTGACTGACACAACTACCACAGTTTACCAATAGACTGACTGACACAACTACCACAGTTTACCAATAGACTGACTGACACAACTACCACAGTTTACCAATAGACTGATTGATACAACTACCACAGTTTACCAATAGACTGACTGACACAACTACCACAGTTTACCGATAGACTGACTGACACAACTACCACAGTTTACCAATAGACTGATTGACACAACTACCACAGTTTGCCAATAGACTGATTGACACAACTACCACAGTTTACCAATAGACTGACTGACACAACTACCACAGTTTACCAATAGACTGACTGACACAACTACCACAGTTTACCAATAGACTGATTGACACAACTACCACAGTTTACCAATAGACTGATTGATACAACTACCACAGTTTACCAATAGACTGATTGACACAACTACCACAGTTTACCAATAGACTGACTGACACAACTACCACAGTTTACCAATAGACTGACTGACACAACTACCACAGTTTACCAATAGACTGATTGACACAACTACCACAGTTTACCAATAGACTGACTGACACAACTACCACAGTTTACCGATAGACTGACTGACACAACTACCACAGTTTACCAATAGACTGATTGACACAACTACCACAGTTTACCAATAGACTGACTGACACAACTACCACAGTTTACCGATAGACTGACTGACACAACTACCACAGTTTACCAATAGACTGATTGACACAACTACCACAGTTTACCAATAGACTGATTGACACAACTACCACAGTTTACCAATAGACTGACTGACACAACTACCACAGTTTACCAATAGACTTATTGACACAACTACCACAGTTTACCAATAGACTGATTGACACAACTACCACAGTTTACCAATAGACTGACTGACACAACTACCACAGTTTACCAATAGACTGACTGACACAACTACCACAGTTTACCAATAGACTGACTGACACAACTACCACAGTTTACCAATAGACTGACTGACACAACTACCACAGTTTACCAATAGACTGATTGATACAACTACCACAGTTTACCAATAGACTGACTGACACAACTACCACAGTTTACCAATAGACTTATTGACACAACTACCACAGTTTACCAATAGACTGACTGACACAACTATCACAGTTTACCGATAGACTGACTGACACAACTACCACAGTTTACCAATAGACTGATTGACACAACTACCACAGTTTACCAATAGACTGACTGACACAACTACCACAGTTTACCAATAGACTGACTGACACAACTACCACAGTTTACCAATAGACTGACTGACACAACTACCACAGTTTACCAATAGACTGATTGACACAACTACCACAGTTTACCAATAGACTGATTGACACAACTACCACAGTTTACCAATAGACTGACTGACACAACTACCACAGTTTACCGATAGACTGACTGACACAACTACCACAGTTTACCAATAGACTGATTGATACAACTACCACAGTTTACCAATAGACTGATTGACACAACTCCCACAATTTACCAATAGACTGACTGACACAACTACCACAGTTTACCAATAGACTGACTGACACAACTACCACAGTTTACCAATAGACTGACTGACACAACTACCACAGTTTACCAATAGACTGACTGACACAACTACCACAGTTTACCAATAGACTGATTGATACAACTACCACAGTTTACCAATAGACTGACTGACACAACTACCACAGTTTACCGATAGACTGACTGACACAACTACCACAGTTTACCAATAGACTGATTGACACAACTACCACAGTTTGCCAATAGACTGATTGACACAACTACCACAGTTTACCAATAGACTGACTGACACAACTACCACAGTTTACCAATAGACTGACTGACACAACTACCACAGTTTACCAATAGACTGATTGACACAACTACCACAGTTTACCAATAGACTGATTGATACAACTACCACAGTTTACCAATAGACTGATTGACACAACTACCACAGTTTACCAATAGACTGACTGACACAACTACCACAGTTTACCAATAGACTGACTGACACAACTACCACAGTTTACCAATAGACTGATTGACACAACTACCACAGTTTACCAATAGACTGACTGACACAACTACCACAGTTTACCGATAGACTGACTGACACAACTACCACAGTTTACCAATAGACTGATTGACACAACTACCACAGTTTACCAATAGACTGACTGACACAACTACCACAGTTTACCGATAGACTGACTGACACAACTACCACAGTTTACCAATAGACTGATTGACACAACTACCACAGTTTACCAATAGACTGATTGACACAACTACCACAGTTTACCAATAGACTGACTGACACAACTACCACAGTTTACCAATAGACTTATTGACACAACTACCACAGTTTACCAATAGACTGATTGACACAACTACCACAGTTTACCAATAGACTGACTGACACAACTACCACAGTTTACCAATAGACTGACTGACACAACTACCACAGTTTACCAATAGACTGACTGACACAACTACCACAGTTTACCAATAGACTGACTGACACAACTACCACAGTTTACCAATAGACTTATTGATACAACTACCACAGTTTACCAATAGACTGACTGACACAACTACCACAGTTTACCAATAGACTTATTGACACAACTACCACAGTTTACCAATAGACTGACTGACACAACTATCACAGTTTACCGATAGACTGACTGACACAACTACCACAGTTTACCAATAGACTGATTGACACAACTACCACAGTTTACCAATAGACTGACTGACACAACTACCACAGTTTACCAATAGACTGACTGACACAACTACCACAGTTTACCAATAGACTGACTGACACAACTACCACAGTTTACCAATAGACTGATTGACACAACTACCACAGTTTACCAATAGACTGATTGACACAACTACCACAGTTTACCAATAGACTGACTGACACAACTACCACAGTTTACCGATAGACTGACTGACACAACTACCACAGTTTACCAATAGACTGATTGATACAACTACCACAGTTTACCAATAGACTGATTGACACAACTACCACAGTTTACCAATAGACTGACTGACACAACTACCACAGTTTACCAATAGACTGACTGACACAACTACCACAGTTTACCAATAGACTGATTGACACAACTACCACAGTTTACCAATAGACTGACTGACACAACTACCACAGTTTACCAATAGACTGATTGATACACCGCCCACAGTTTACCAATAGACTGATTGATACAACGCCCACAGTTTACCAATAAACTGACTGATTCAACACCCACAGTTTACCAATAGACTGACTGATACAACGCCCACAGTTTACCAATAGACTGACTGACTCAACTCCCACAGTTTACCAATAGACTGACTGACACAACACTCACAGTTTGCCAATAGACTGACTGACACAACTACCACAGTTTACCAATAGACTGACTGACACTACAACCACAGTTTACCAATAGACTGATTGATACAACGCCCACAGTTTACCAATAAACTGACTGATTTAACACCCACAGTTTACCAATAGACTGACTGATACAACGCTCACAGTTTACCAATAGACTGACTAACTCAACTCCCACAGTTTACCAATTGACTGACTGACACAACTCCCACAGTTTACCAATAGACTGATTGATACAACGCCCACAGTTTACCAATAAACTGACTGATTCAACACCCACAGTTTACCAATAGACTGACTGATACAACGCCCAAAGTTTACCAATAGACGTACTGACTCAACTCCCACAGTTTACCAATAGACCGACTGACACAACTACCACAGTTTACCAATAGACTGACTGACACAACTACCACATATTACCAATAGACTGACTGACACAACTACCACATATTACCAATAGACTGCTGACACAACTCTCACAGTTTACCAATAGACTGACTGACACAACTCCCACAGTTTACCAATAGACTGACTGACACAACTCACACAGTTTACCAATAGACTGACTGACACAACTACCACATATTACCAATAGACTGCTGACACAACTCCCACAGTTTACTAATAGACTGACTGACACAACTCCCACAGTTTACCAATAGACTGACTGACACAACTCA
>OY992894.1:96444690-96504116 GCA_963921405.1 Cepaea hortensis
TGGCGGCTGGTCTAGGATCGAAGCTCCGACAGGCGGACAGTTAGAGCATTATTTTGCTGATCCAGCAGCTTCTGCAGCTTGTCTTGTTCCAGATGTAGGGGTGTTACCTTTCCTCTGGAGTGAACTAGGCAGGCCGAGAGAGGGATCATGCTGCATGAGCAACACATGATCTCTATATTTTAGCCCAGGCTTTGTGCCATGGAGAGGCAATAACTCCATCCCAAGGTACCAATGATGGTACTTTCAATACTACTGTCAGCACCCAATTCAAACCCAACACTCCGACATTTTGCCAGCTGCTTCGGATGGAGAAGTGCAATTGTGAGGGTACAAGCTTTATCCTAGTACAAGGAAGTGCAACAAAACGACTAAATTTTATAGCCTTGGTCAGCAGCTAGTCTAGTATCGAACCTCCGACTGATGGACAGTTAGACAATTGTTTTGATGACCTGGAAGCTTCTGCAGCTTGCCTTGTTCCAGATGTAGTGATTGGTGTTACCTTTCCTCTAGAGTAAACTAGACAGGCCAAGAGAGGGATCATGCTGCATGGGCTACACATGGTCTCTACAATTCAGCCTAGGCGTTGTGGTATAGAGTGGTATAACTCCATCCCTCCCCGCCATGGGTTGTAGTTACAATGCATATGTTGAAGCACATTGATTGTAACAAACTATCATCTGTCAAGACAGCAAGGTGCCAGTAAAATAAATATTTTAGACCATATAAAAGTGAATAAAAAGTAAAAGACACGTTGAGATTCCGTGGAGAAACAATTTGTACGTACTGTGTCGGCTCTGACGAACTGGGCCTAGACAAATTGATTGCCAGAAAACAAAGCTAATAAAAGGACATTAACAGATTCAGTGGCAAACAGCAAGTAGATTTGAACCAAACAAAACTGGATGGCGAAAAATGGGAAGTAGGAGTTTGTGACAGTTATGTCTTACAAGTTGTTAATATGCTAGCAGACATGTTGTATTATATATCAAATTAAAGGAGGTTGTATGGGAAAAAACTACTGTATTGATATTTTAACTATAGTTTGAAAATAAAATGATTCACATAATGTTAAATTAACTAACTTGTATTGAAAAAAGTAAGAAAATTATTCAAAATTGTCACTTACCAGGGCAAATTTCCTTCATTATGTGCTGATAATCCAATTAAATTCAGTGAATAGTGTTAAACATACCACTTTTCCCCCCACAAAAACGACAAGAAACCACCCATGTGTTTTGTACATCCACAGGTCTTGTATATAAACATGTCTTATCATTAGATATGTCTTGTACACCCATGTGTCTCATACACTCTTGAGTCTTGTCATTAGACATGTCTTGTACATCCATGTGTCTCATACACTCTTGAGTCTTGTCATTAGACATGTCTTGTACACCCATGTGTCTCATACACCCTTGTGTCTTGTCATTAGACATGTCTCTTACACCCATGTGTCTCATACACCCTTTTCTCTTGTAATTAGACATTCTTGTGCACCCATGTGTCTCATACACCCTTGTGTCTTGTCTTTAGACATGTCTTGTACACCCATGTGTCTCATACACTCTTGAGTCTTGTAATTAGACATGTCTTGTACACCCACATGTCTGGTGTACACCCAACAACACTAGCATCCCCAGCAAGCCTGTACACCAGAAGCAGTGTTGGGTCTATTAGATCGGTGAAGGTGCCACTCACTGAAGCTGACAGTAACACATGTGTTCACAGATTCACAGGAGGAGCTCAGCAACCGACTCCAGCATGCCAACATTGTCCAGCTGGTGGATGCTTTCAGGACCCACGGACATCACAGAGCGCACCTGGACCCCCTTGGCCTGCAGGAGATCAGGTTCGCGCGCCCGTTTCTATAACCAGTAGTCACTGTAGAGTCTTCTCCGTGTTTATATACTGAGTTTTGTGTGTTTGTTTGCTGATGAAGGCTTGTTGCCACAACATCCTTTCTTTTCCATAATTCTGTTCTGTCAAACTGCATTACCCCCAGGAAGGTTAGCCTGGTCAACAAATGCCCGCAGAAGTCGGATGTGTCGACCTAACGGCGCAAGAATGCAGCTCTGCTGTAAACAGGCACAACGCAATCACGTCCGAAAAAAAACCAAAAAAAACTCTGGATGAACGAAGAAGAAGAAGAAGAAACTGCATTACTTCGTGTTATTGTATATTGTTTATATATCTACAGCTTTACTGCAGTGTCACTAATTGTATTCACACTGTAACTATCTATAATATGCCATTGAGATACACAGTACATCTGTTACATCACTACTGCCTGCACAATCATTTTGACCATTGCCAACAACATCATTGTTTTCACCATCATCATCACCTTCTTCATCATGCAGCCTCAGATTAGAGTGTACAGGGTAGGTGTGATGAAGCAAAGGTAAAAACATGGTAAGAGGAGGAGGAAAGAGGAGATAACAAATGAATAAGAAGAAATCACAGAGAGTGAACAAGCCATCTATTGTTTGTGTTGTTGACTACAGCAGGATATGACATGTCTATGATCTGGGTGAATACCTCGACCTTCAGAAACAAGAGGAAGTTATCAAAGAAACAAATAATGACAGAAGGGATAGAAAAGACAGTAATCACTCACACAAAACAGAATTTCAAACAATGAAGCAGTTAGATCAGTGTGGGAAGAATTCAGGCTGCCAGCTAGTCGCCACACTAGAGGGAGCTTTGCGAATTTCTGGTTTTTTTTTCCAGCATATCCTTTACAGGACATCGCTGTCAACATCAGCATTTTACTGCTGTTATAATCTCTTTGCAAGTTTACATTCAATAGTTTTCCATTGTTTGCTGAACGACCGGCTCCCATACCATTTCACTAAAACCCAGCGCAATGCGGTCTGCTGCCAAATTGCATGCAGCTGTGTTTTGAACATGGGTAAGTGGGATTACAAACCGCATTTGTAATCCCTTTGCCTTGGAGACTGGCAAATTTTGGTTTAGTTAGAGCAAATTACAATGGTAATATTAATACACTGAATGAATTGCTAAAACTCCAGAAGTAGAATCAGTCATATTTGCTAGAACACAATCACAAGTAACTAAGTGGATAGTGTGGCTAAAGTCTTTGTCAGCACACAAACAACAAACAACATTAAAGCAACTACATGAACAACTCTACATGAAAATATACATGTAAAAGTGACACATGAACAACTCTACATGAAAATACACATATAAAAGTGACTTATCTGTTTCCGTGTTGTAAACTTGACACGTGTGTGTGGCTGAGTACCATGTGTATGTTTTCAGGCTTGACTGCAGTTCCTCTCTTTCCAGGTTTAATCAGTGGCGATGTTAAGTGACATAACAAGGACAGGTTGTAACCACATCTCACCTTTGAACCTGTCAGCTTTATACACACTGCATGTCATCACATTGTGTAGCTTTATACACACACACTGCATGTCATCACATTGTGTAGCTTTATACACACTGCATGTTATCACATTGTGTAGCTTTATACACACTGCATGTCATCACATTGTGTAGCTTTATACACACACACTGCATGTCATCACATTGTGTAGCTTTATACACACTGAATGTCATCACATTGTGTAGCTTTATACACACACACTGCATGTCATCACATTGTGTAGCTTTATACACACTGCATGTTATCACATTGTGTAGCTTTATACACACTGCATGTCATCACATTGTGTAGCTTTATACACACACACTGCATGTCATCACATTGTGTAGCTTTATACACACTGAATGTCATCACATTGTGTAGCTTTATACACACTGAATGTCATCACATTGTGTAGCTTTATACACACACACTGCATGTCATCACAATGTGTAGCTTTATACACGCTGCATGTCATCACATTGTGTAGCTTTATACACACTGAATGTCATCACATTGTGTAGCTTTATACACACTGCATGTCATCACATTGTGTAGCTTTATACACACTGCATGTCATCACATTGTGTAGCTTTATACACACACACGGCATGTCATCACATTGTGTAGCTTTATACACACTGCATGTTATCACATTGTGTAGCTTTATACACACTGCATGTCATCACATTGTGTAGCTTTATACACACTGCATGTCATCACATTGTGTAGCTTTATACACACTGCATGTCATCACATTGTGTAGCTTTATACACACTGAATGTCATCACATTGTGTAGCTTTATACACACACACGGCATGTCATCACATTGTGTAGCTTTATACACACTGCATGTCATCACATTGTGTAGCTTTATACACACTGCATGTCATCACATTGTGTAGCTTTATACACACTGCATGTCATCACATTGTGTAGCTTTATACATGCTGCATGTCATCACATTGTGTAGCTTTATACACACTGCACGTCATCACATTGTGTAGCTTTATACACACGGCATGTTATCACATTGTGTAGCTTTATACACACTGCATGTCATCACATTGTGTAGCTTTATACACACTGCATGTCATCACATTGTGTAGCTTTATACACACGGCATGTTATCACATTGTGTAGCTTTATACACACTGCATGTCATCACATTATGTAGTTTTATACACACTGCATGTTATCACATTGTGTAGCTTTATACACACTGCATGTTATCACATTGTGTAGCTTTATACACACTGCATGTCATCACATTGTGTAGCTTTATACACACACACTGCATGTCATCACATTGTGTAGCTTTATACACACTGAATGTCATCACATTGTGTAGCTTTATACACACGGCATGTCATCACATTGTGTAGCTTTATACACACTGCATGTTATCACATTGTGTAGCTTTATACACACGGCATGTCATCACATTGTGTAGCTTTATACACACTGAATGTCATCACATTGTGTAGCTTTATACACACACACGGCATGTCATCACATTGTGTAGCTTTATACACACTGAATGTCATCACATTGTGTAGCTTTATACACACACACGGCATGTCATCACATTGTGTAGCTTTATACACACGGCATGTCATCACATTGTGTAGCTTTATACACACAGCATGTTATCACATTGTGTAGCTTTATACACACGGCATGTCATCACATTGTGTAGCTTTATACACACTGAATGTCATCACATTGTGTAGCTTTATACACACTGCATGTCATCACATTGTGTAGCTTTATACACATGGCATGTCATCACATTGTGTAGCTTTATACACACTGCATGTCGTCACATTGTGTAGCTTTATACACACTGCATGTCATCACATTGTGTAGCTTTACACACACGGCATGTCATCACATTGTGTAGCTTTATACACACGGCATGTCATCACATTGTGTAGCTTTATACACACTGCATGTTATCACATTGTGTAGCTTTATACACACTGCATGTTATCACATTGTGTAGCTTTATACACACGGCATGTCATCACATTGTGTAGCTTTATACACACACACGGCATGTCATCACATTGTGTAGCTTTATACACACACACGGCATGTCATCACATTGTGTAGCTTTATACACACGGCATGTCATCACATTGTGTAGCTTTATACACACACACGGCATGTCATCACATTGTGTAGCTTTATACACACGGCATTTCATCACATTGTGTAGCTTTATACACACAGCATGTTATCACATTGTGTAGCTTTATACACACGGCATGTCATCACATTGTGTAGCTTTATACACACTGAATGTCATCACATTGTGTAGCTTTATACACACACACACGGCATGTCATCACATTGTGTAGCTTTATACACACTGAATGTCATCACATTGTGTAGCTTTATACACACACACGGCATGTCATCACATTGTGTAGCTTTATACACACGGCATGTCATCACATTGTGTAGCTTTATACACACAGCATGTTATCACATTGTGTAGCTTTATACACACGGCATGTCATCACATTGTGTAGCTTTATACACACTGAATGTCATCACTTTTTGTAGCTTTATACACACTGCATGTCATCACATTGTGTAGCTTTATACACACGGCATGTCATCACATTGTGTAGCTTTATACACACTGCATGTCGTCACATTGTGTAGCTTTTTATACACTGCATGTCATCACATTGTGTAGCTTTACACACACGGCATGTCATCACATTGTGTAGCTTTATACACACGGCATGTCATCACATTGTGTAGCTTTATACACACTGCATGTTATCACATTGTGTAGCTTTATACACACTGCATGTTATCACATTGTGTAGCTTTATACACATGGCATGTCATCACATTGTGTAGCTTTATACACACTGAATGTCATCACATTGTGTAGCTTTATACACACACACGGCATGTCATCACATTGTGTAGCTTTATACACACGTCATGTCATCACATTGTGTAGCTTTATACACGCTGCATGTCATCACATTGTGTAGCTTTATACACACAGCATGTCATCACATTGTGTAGCTTTATACACACTGCATGTCATCACATTGTGTAGCTTTATACACACTGCATGTCATCACATTGTGTAGCTTTATACACACACACGGCATGTCATCACATTGTGTAGCTTTATACACGCTGCATGTCATCACATTGTGTAGGCCTGATGCACAGAGGACTAGATGGCCAGTCGTTTCCTCTCTTAGCGGATGATGATTGCATGTGTTGAACCCTTATCCAACTACGCTCATGACATGATCACCATAATCTCCTGGTGATTACACTAACACACCTGCTACAGCAGGTACAGTTTAGAGTTTGTGTGACAGCTAGAAAAGAAAAAGGGAAGAAGAGAGAGGAGGGAGGAGAGAGAGAAGAGAAAGAAAAGAATGATGAGGGAAACGATATAAATAGTGTGAAGCCTAAAAGTTCGTTCCTCAGTCGAACTCTGCCTACTACACACTACCTTTGATAGTAAAGAAATATGAAGAGAGAGAACAAGGGAGAAGGAGAAAAAAGAGGATGAGAGTAAGGGATACGACAGATGTAGGTTCGTGTCTCCGCGTGAAAACAATAGTTAATTACTATTGCACCATCAATGTCTCGTGGTGTGTGTTATCAGGTTATAGAAGAGATGTACAACCCACCTCACAAAGTCTCTAAACTACTATAATCTACACAATCTCAGACTGACAAGTCGAAATAAAAGGCAACTCAAACCTATATTTATTTTCTTTCTGAACAGTAACAGAGTGACAATCTACAACATAATCGCAAAGAGTAATCAGTACATGCATTGCAGACACATAATGCATATTGAACTGTAATAATACAATGCTGCATTGCCTCACAAGAGAGAGATAAATAGTGTAACAGCTTATGCAACTGGATGTTAGGGAAATACTACCTACAACCACATACTAACTGCATGAAGCAAAGAACTAAAGCTAGGATCTACACCGGCCTTTGTTTCGTAACTATCTTTCCGTAGGCTTATTAGTGGTCCATATATTCAGCCCAAATACCCATTGATCCATAGATTGATCCATCGATCCATATACCCAGGGATTTAATTCGCTCCCATCCAACTTGTTCAGCGGGTAACTGTTTATTCAGCTATGCCTGGTTTATCCAGGCGACTCCAGTTTACCCAGACAATGTCTGAAACAGTATAAAACAATACCCGTGAGTTTTATGTCAAAATAAACTTTAGTCTTTCACTACCTACAAATTCCTTAACACCTATCGCTTCTTTACCTATACTAGTATTAGTATATCTTAGCCATAACATAAATTAAGAACCTTATTGTGAACACATATGTTTAACTAATATTATTATCGCCTATTTCCCGACGCGCCGCCTACAGCCAACATTAAGTATTTAACCATTCACCCGAAGATCTGAACTCGCTGCCTATATCCCGCCAGGCCAGCCTAACTACACCTTAGCTACACAGCCGCAGAAGCGCGACCTCCTTTCACCTATGTCCAGCGAACAAAAGACACGCATTCTTTTGTGTGCCCGCCCAGTCTCTGGCCAACGATCTCACCTGCCCCTATTGTCTGGTTGACCTAGTGATCGCGAGTGCCTTGCTATCTTCTTCTGCCGTCTGCTGTGTTTGTTTATATCTTGCCTTTCGTTCCATATTTACATGTTGCACTCGCCTAGTTCTCATTAATTGTGTACGTCTAATTGCTTGGTTACATGAACATACATAGTTTATCCACACTCTGCTTATCTAACCGATTAATATGACTCTCAACACTCTATTTCGGCCATTTAAATATAGGTCATATGCAGGACTTCGCATTCAGTCCTGATCCCTGGTCGACTGCTCATAATTATTTGGTAAGCTTACCTATGGTAGTTTGCTATAGCTCTCTAAACTAAGATACCTGATTATAATATACAATTAAACTAATTAGGTCTAAGTCTTATGTCAACTTACTTTCAACTTCTGCCATCCAGTGGGTTTTCTGGTCGTCCTTCTGGGTTTCATTTGTCTCGGCCCAATCAATCGCTTGTCGTGGATCCCACTTGACCTTATTGTCCTATCTGACCTTTAGTCTCCTGCGTGGTTCCAACCGCAGTGTCCCTGGCTATGGTCGTCCTGTTTGACGTTTAGCCATCTACTGCAACTAACGAGCGGTCTCCTTGGCTGGCGGTCCTCTTAACTCAAGTAGCTTTCTTGCACTTTAACGACCCTTGGACTCTGCGTGTCTTTCCCTTCTTTGGCTTATCTGCCTTGGGTAGGTTCCGTTCACAGATCCTTAGTCGCTCTCACTCCTATCAGTGATTCAGACGAATTCTAGCATGGGCGCTTGTCCGTCTTCCTTCACTTCCTCCTCCTACAGATACTATACAGACTTGGGCACGGATTAGCCACAATTTCTGAAGTCCTGTTACTATGTTCCTTGGGCTGCCCCAAGAGGGCTCAGGCCCCCGCCGCTCCCGGAGTCCACTATTAACTGTCCTCTCTCCTGCTCGACTCTTCGAACTGACTGGATCCCAAAATATATATCTCTATATACTTGGCGCTTCTTTCTGGAATCACGTGACGTTTCTCTTCCTTGTGAAAGACTACCCAATCAGCATTTAGCTGTGCTGCATAATTAATTCTCCCTAAACCGCTTTATTCTAGATCCCTTGACACCACTAGGTTATGGCTTGAGGTCGAAGACCTTACCTTTTCTGCCTTCGCCTGGTTTGGTTCATTGGGCATGTCCGTTCCCATATATCTAGCCTAATCCGTTGTATTTCTTGCTCATTTGACAGTTCCTATGCTAAGTTCGGCTTCATGTTTCCTGAATTTCTCATTTCACTAACAACGAAAGGTAAACTCTCGGTTAGCAGGCCGTGATCAAGTCAGCGCCCGGTCACTCACTAATTTTGAACTTACTGGTCGGTGAACTCTTTGTCAAAAAAAATATTTCAGTTAATGCTTTCCAGTAAACTCAGGCGCCTAGAGACAATGAAAGCATACTGTCTCATACCCACCTACCAAAAGTTGATGGGTCCCACCATCAATATAGTGTCATTCCTCCTTGAGATCGAAGCCCTGGCTCCGCATCTGACATTCCTCATAAACAATATTGGATGCCTAAGGGGAAAACTCTTTTTGGAACTTCCACCCCAAATAATAATAATAATAATAAAAAATACTGGTTGCATCCCCTGCTCTCCCAGTGCATAAGGCAGTTAAATCTTGTTCGTCTTCTGACGTGCATCATAACAAAACAGTAACTAACTAATATCATCAATAAAACAGTCCAATCCCTTTCACGCAGGGGATTTCCCCAGACAACAAAATCATCAATCAATGGGTGCAATACTTAGGGGCACCACAATTAATAAAACAATGTCAATATAGGCATTCACTTAATATGCCACTCCCCTGTAACAACAACAAAACGAACAATCAAATTCACATCGGTGCTACCCACTAGGACATATGTAGTCATCCTTGAATCTAAAAAAAAACATTGTAACAATTCCTGTGACACGACAGGCAAATGCCTGGTCACCACACATAATAAAACAACCAATTCTCCCCTATTCGCAAGGACACATCAGCCTGAAGCTGCAATCTTCACGATCACCACCAATGTACACAAAAACAAATCAGCCCCTACTGTAAGTACGCAATATTTAGTGGTCATAGAAACAAACCAAACATATATCATGAAACAGCTTTTGACATAAAAACAAATGTGCGCCCAGTCGTTGGACATCATGCCCTATTCTCTTGGCGCTGAAATAACTCTGGGAAAAAATGCGTGCCCAGTTCTTGGACACCCTGGCGCTAACATGTATTCTCCGCCCTGCTGATTCACACAAAAAACATGTACCCGTATTAACGTCTACTCGGGTAATCTCAGATTATAAATGGGCTCCTTGGCCCCCTGGCACGACGTTGAACTATGTGATGTCACTATGACACCCAATACTACAGTTGTGTCTGCCCCGAACACCATAAAGTGAAGCCCACACAAAAATAAAAACATTCGCATACCCAACTTGACAACTTCCGCTATGGAACTAACAAGGGAGCTAACTGCTCCACAACAGTTGATCCCCTCAAGTAGTCATATTCATTTAAACAACAAAATAACATGTTTCTAACTACATTCATGAACCTGTAAAACAAACAAAGGATGGCTAAACGCTACTACCCATATGCACGTGGCTACAACAAAATTGTCATTCAATTATGAACCAACACTACACCACGAACGTTTAACTAATTATTAAACTACTGTTCATTGCGTCATGCTGAAATAAATATATAAAGAATATGTTTCTGCTTGCGGGTGCTCTCTGGATTCCGTTTTCTTCTTCACTGAATTTCTACGATTGTTTCTTTGTGTCTATTCTATATGCACGGGAAGAAATATAGGGCGTCGCTTGTCATTCACTGCCCAACACCGTTAACATGTCTATCATGAAACTTGAACACGCCGGTACACTGAATTCCACCTCTGTTCCCGCCTCTAAAAAAAAAGGGATTTTCTAACTACCACGAGTGACACTGTCATCTGTCTCTTCACAACAGCCATAATTAACTCACTGCATAAAACAAAGGGGAAACATCACCTCATGATGATCTAATTGTTATCGTTCATGCGTGCATTTCTTGTATGCCACATGTGCCATTGATAAAGTTCCGAACAGCCCGTCTCGCTCTGCCGCTGGTGGGGCATGCTAGCACGATGGGTCCTTGTCGTTCCTTGCAGGGCAACACAAAAGGGGGGAGGGGGTAGAAGCGCTATATTTTCTTAGTGGCCTCGATGTCTACACTGCCACCAGACGTATTGCGTTCAGCCAGGCAAAGCACTTTGCATGGCTCTGGGTTTCACTTGCCATACACTGTCATCAATCATGACTCTTGACTTCCTGGACGAAGAGTGGGTGACCTTTGTATAACGGTGGAGTATTTTATTCTGATACTCTTTAATGATGAAAAGATAAGGCCACCTTTACGTTGACTTGCACTGCTCAGCTGTTGTCTGAGCTCATTTCGGACAGATTCCGCTGCGCTGACTCTCCTTCTGAGTTGGCTATCCCTGGGTATTTTGTTGTGGTGGGTTTTCCTGTATTCTTGTAGCAAGGTGGTTTGGCCGGTGTACTTTACACAAGAGTTTCTAACTGAACAGACTTAGTAGAAACCTCAACCTGTTGAATGTATTTAACATTGTATCTTTCTCACATGAATAAAAAGATGCTTGTGTTTCAACATGCAATGAATAAATTATATTATCCAGGCCAGTACCAGAACTCGACCTCAGTCAGTACGGAGTGACAGATGGAGACTCTACCCTGGTTTCAACATTAGGAATAATCAGTGGAACAGACCCTGAAGTTTCAGTCTCTGACCTGGTCCAGAAACTAGGTCAGCTGTATTGTGGGTCACTGGGTGTGGAGTTTCAACATCTCCAGGTAGGTTTCCTTTCTTGCTTATGAAAAGGTCTGTGAGCATATTGTGTATGTGTTAAACATGAACATCAAGGGAGAGAAATCAAGGGTGTTTATGTGTTCACCAGGTTTTAAAATGAAGACAATCACACTGATTGTAGAAAACAAATGTCTGATCCACCATGTTGGGATTTTGCTATCAGACTCATATTTTCTGATCAACATGTTGGAAATTTGCTATCAGACACATATTTTCTGGACCAAACAGCACTGGAAGGCTGATGTGGTGAGTATCCTTGCCAGTTGCTTTACCTCCCATATCTGGGAGTGTCTGCTACCTATTTTGTTAGGCTGGTTCAAACGTGGTCATTGTGGTTAGTGTGAAGGACTCAACCCGCCGAGCTCAGAGACAGGTTACAACAGCTGCACAGGATGATGTGATATGTTGAGTTGTTTGAAGTTGTCACGTGTGGAGTGATGTAATACAGGAGGCAGTGATAATCTTTCCAAATACTTAGTGATGGTCTCTCCAAATACTTAGTGATGGTCTCTCCAAATATTTAGTGATGGTCTCTCCAAATACTTAGTGATGGTCTCTCCAAATACTTAGTGATGGTCTCTCCAAATACTTAGTGATGGTCTCTCCAAATACTTAGTGATGGTCTCTCCAAATACTTAGTGATGGTCTCTCCAAATACTTAGTGATGGTCTCTCCAAATACTTAGTGATGGTCTCTCCAAATACTTAGTGATGGTCTCTCCAAATACTTAGTGATGGTCTCTCCAAATACTTAGTGATGGTCTCTCCAAATACTTAGTGATGGTCTCTCCAAATACTTAGTGATGGTCTCTCCAAATACTTAGTGATGGTCTCTCCAAATACTTAGTGATGGTCTCTCCAAATACTTAGTGATGGTCTCTCCAAATACTTAGTGATGGTCTCTCCAAATACTAAGTGATAGTCTCTCCAAATACTTAGTGATGGTCTCTCCAAATACTTAGTGATGGTCTCTCCAAATACTTAGTGATGGTCTCTCCAAATACTTAGTGATAGTCTCTCCAAATACTTAGTGATGGTCTCTCCAAATACTTAGTGATGGTCTCTCCAAAGTCTTAGTGATAGTCTCTCCAAAGTCTGTCCAATAGATAATGTCTGATCTGGGTTGGTGAAAGTAAAGCAAAGCAGAGATGAAGGGAAGAGTTCACCTCACCTCATAATATCATACCTTGTGGATCTGATCTGTTTATGTAATGTTTTTATAAATATTAATCTTAGAAGAGAGATGGTGCTTCTACCAGGGAAGTGTTCAGACGTTCAGGGAAGTGTTCAGACGGGACATCACACTTAATGTTGCAACATTTTCTCATCATCATATGAGGAAACGAACGCACAAACACATTTTATTTTCAGAGGATTCAGAATTGGGCTTGCAGGCTCGTCTAACATTCTGTCCTGCTTATCTCTCTCTTTCATACATTATTTCATCTATACATCTCTTATGCGGCTAACCGAGAACAACAACATCTATCAATATATATATATATATGCATTATAAAGGCATGGGAAATATGCAAAAATCATTACTACATGACTCACTGTTATTAATTAGTAATGTGGCAATTACTTTCTCTGTAATCCTGTATATCCCCGTGAGGAACGTAACTTGCGCGAGAATTGGTAGCGGTTCTCGCCGTGTTGGTAACGTACGTGGTATGTTAGCCGGCCGCTCAAAAAGCAAAGGCAAAATACTGGGCATAATCTTGCCAAGAAATCAACAATCAGCTGAAAGATTCCGATGTTGACAGCATTGTCCTGTAAAGGATATCTTCTTCTTCTTCTTCAGCGTTCCGAGCCATTGAGGTTCTTTGCTGCAGATACAATCCGTCTCCATTCGTCTCTCTGGTGGACCTTCTCTTGCCAGTCGTTGATTCCAAGTGCTTGTAGGTCTGTATATATATTATCTCTCCACCGTCTTCTTGGTCTACCTCGGGGTCTACGGTAATTTATTTCCTGAGTGTAAGAGAGTTTTGTTTCCCTATTATCTTCCATTCTTTCTATATGCCCCAGCCATTGTAGTCTATTAGCCTGTAAAGGATATGCAGAAAAAAAAAATGTGGCAATTGTAATTACCTAAGACAACCAATATTATCATTATTATGATTATTATGATTATGATGATGATGATGATGATTATTATTATTATTATTATTATTATCATCATCATTATCATTATTATTATTATCATTATTATTATTATTATCATCATCATCATCATCATCATCATCATCATTATTATTATTATTATTATTATTATTATTATTATTATTATTATTATTATCATTATTATGAAGGAGGAAGGTATTCTCTATTGAGATAGTGTTCGAGTAGTTTGCCATTATGTGTACAGGGAGACCGTGTCAGTTTGCCCTGAGTGTGAACAACTCAGTTCTGTAAACAGTGAACACTGAATTTTTCTCATTGTCAAGACACAGGAAGAGCGTCGCTGGTTTGCTGACAAATTTGAGACCAGGGACCAGACGGAGATTTCAGATGACAGGAAAGCCAGTTTGGCTAAGCTTATGTTAAGATGCCAGGTAAGTGAGCATTTGCGTAAATCTCATTTGTACAAATGATAAACATATAACTTCCCAACCAGATTAACTAGTCTAATTATCCCTGATCTGGTCTGTCTGCTGTAGGTGATCACCTGTTCTTTACCTGCCGTTAAGTAATGTGGAGAGTTTGACTTGTCTCTCATGTACCAGCTATGTTGCTCTGCCCAGTGAGAGCCCTTGCTAACGTATGATCGTTCTCTGATGAGATCAGTCCATCTGTATCTAGGTCTTCCTCATGCTCTGCCTCTTTGTGTCCCATTCTATTTTTCATGTAAACCAGTCAACGTGTCATGTGTGATTGTACATCTTACATTTAGTCAGAGTAAACTGCTGACACCTGGCAACACATTTGTTTTTGTTTACAAAATGTGTGGATCTGGTCCTTGTAAACTTGTGATTCTATTTTTGTTGTTATCTCCCATATTAGACAGCAGCCTTGACCCTCAGCTACTGAGAGAGTGACCCCCAGAACATTGCATGGGGTAGACAATCATAGGCAGTTTTGTCTCTCCTCTTGTTGTCTTTTATTCTCCCATTGAAGCATAGGCCAAGTCACCCCACATCATCCTATCTTGTGCTATCTCCTGCAATGAATAGTCAAGCTGAAAAACATCTGATGGCTGTAGAAATGTGGTGTCTCAGGAAAATGCAAAGAATACCAAGGACAGACTGAAAAATCAATGACCAAGTGCTACAAGAAACAAATGAAAACTGTAAACTGATTAGAGAAATTAGACGTTGACAGTCAACATATTTCGGTCACGTTATGAGAAGAAATACACTGGAACACTTGCTGACAGCTGGCAAGATGAGGGGAAGAGAACAAGTGGAGGGCAGAGAAGTAAATACCTGGATGGCTTGGCCACATTTTATGGTCGAGCCAAGAATAAATACTGAGTTGATCTACGACTCTGATGATTGAGTGAGATGACAAAACATGACCACCCCCAGCATGGCACATGATGATGATGATACTTCTCTTCTCCACGTGTCTTCTATGTCTCCTTCTACCCATTTTTCCCCATGGGTTTCAGACATGGGGTTGTCTAGTTCTACTACTCACGTGGTTGGCTGGATTGTACAGCTGAAGTATTGTGAGAAATGGGGAAGCTAGCCCCCCCAGCCCAGCCCTCCTTGGTTGCTTCTTACGACATTCATGACAGGTCATGGTGTTATTGTTCTGTGCTTTCCATCTGGACCTGGTCACACAGGGGCAGTTGCTCCAGCAATATTCACATGAGATGGCCAAACCTGTTTATGTTCTCTCTGTGTATGTATATTCTGTAGGTGATATTGTGTCAGTGGATATTTTAATGTCCCGTTTCTTATTCTGTCTCTTCAGGTGCCAGCAGCAGCTCTCAATTTAAATGTCTTGATATTTCACTCGTCTTTCTTTCTCTTGTTTGTGAGTGTGTCTGAGATCATGTTGGACACAGGTAACTTAGAGATGGCGGCAGCATGTTGTTTATTGTTGGAGAAGTTGTATGTAGCACGTTGTTTATTGTTGGAGAAGATGTATGCAGAATGTCGTTTATTGTTGGAGAAGATGTATGTAGCAAGTTGTGTATTGTTGGAGAAGATGTATGTAGCATGTTGTTTATTGTTGGAGAAGATGTATGTAGCATGTTGTTTATTGTTGGAGAAGATGTATGTAGCATGTTGTTTATTGTTGGAGAAGATGTATGCATCATGTTTATTGTTGGAGAAGATGTATGTAGCATATTGTTTGTTGTTGGAGAAGATGTATGCAGCATGTTGTTTATTGTTGGAGAAGATGTATGTAGTATGTTGTTTATTGTTGGAGAAGATGTATGTAGTATGTTGTTTATTGTTGGAGAAGATGTATGCATCATGTTTATTGTTGGAGAAGATGTATGTAGCATATTGTTTGTTGTTGGAGAAGATGTATGCAGCATGTTGTTTATTATTGGAGAAGATGTATGTAGCATGTTGTTTATTGTTGGAGAAGATGTATGTAGCACGTTGTTTGTTGTTAGAGAAGATTATGTAGCATGTTGTTTGTTGTTGGAGAAGATGTATGTAGCATGTTGTTTGTTGTTGGAGAAGATGTATGCAGTATGTTGTTTATTGTTGGAGAAGATGTATGCATCATCTTTATTGTTGGAGAAGATGTATGCATCATGTTTATTGTTGGAGAAGATGTATGTAGCATATTGTTTGTTGTTAGAGAAGATGTATGCAGCATGTTGTTTATTGTTGGAGAAGATGTATGTAGCATGTTGTTTGTTGTTGGAGAAGGTGTGTGCAGCATGTTGTTTATTGTTGGAGAAGATGTATGCATCATGTTTATTGTTGGAGAAGATGTATGTAGCATATTGTTTGTTGTTAGAGAAGATGTATGTAGCATGTTGTTTATTCTTGGAGAAGATGTATGTAGCATGTTGTTTGTTGTTGGAGAAGGTGTGTGCAGCATGTTGTTTGTTGTTGGAGAAGATGTGTGCAGCATGTTGTTTGTTGTTGGAGAAGGTGTGTGCAGCATGTTGTTTATTGTTGGAGAAGATGTATGCATCATGTTTATTGTTGGAGAAGATGTATGTAGCATATTGTTTGTTGTTAGAGAAGATGTATGCAGCATGTTGTTTATTGTTGGAGAAGATGTATGTAGCATGTTGTTTGTTGTTGGAGAAGGTGTGTGCAGCATGTTGTTTGTTGTTGGAGAAGGTGTGTGCAGCATGTTGTTTGTTGTTGGAGAAGATGTGTGCAGCATGTTATTTATTGTTGGAGAAGATGTAAATAGCATGTTGATTGTTGTTGGAGAAGATGTATGCAGCATGTTGTTTGTTGTTGGAGAAGGTGTGTGCGGCATGTTGTTTATTGTTGGAGAAGATGTATGTAGCATGTTGTTTGTTGTTGGAGAAGATGTAAGTAGCATGTTGTTTGTTGTTGGAGAAGATGTAAATAGCATGTTGATTGTTGTTGGAGAAGATGTATGCAGCATGTTGTTTGTTGTTGGAGAAGGTGTGTGCGGCATGTTGTTTATTGTTGGAGAAGATGTAAATAGCATGTTGTTTATTGTTGGAGAAGATGTATGCAGCATGTTGTTTATTGTTGGAGAAGATGTATGCAGCATGTTGTTTGTTGTTGGAGAAGGTGTGTGCGGCATGTTGTTTATTGTTGGAGAAGATGTATGTAGCATGTTGTTTGTTGTTGGAGAAGATGTAAATAGCATGTTGATTTTTGTTGGAGAAGATGTATGTAGCATGTTGTTTGTTGTTGGAGAAGGTGTGTGTGGCATGTTGTTTATTGTTGGAGAAGATGTATGTAGCATGTTGTTTGTTATTGGAGAAGATGTGTGCAGCAGACTTAGACAACTGGGCAACAAATAGTCATTCTTCTTCTTCTTCTTTCGTTCGCTTGAAATTTGTCTATTTCTGCAATGTTATATCTTCTATGATTTTCCTGTCTTTTTTAGTTCTCTTAGTGGTTAATAGAGTATATCCTTCACTATTGTTTCTCTAGACCAGAAGGTTTTCCAAGATATGTTGTATTTTGGGCAGTCTTGAGGTATGTGAACTTCTGTCTACCGCACCAATCCACATGTGCACATGAATGATTGGCCAATCTTGAATTTTGTATACATGTAGTTGTGTAATATATTGTGTCCTGTTCTGAGGCGCAGAATAATTATTTGTTCTGTGGTGTTGGTGGCTTTCTGACTGATTTGTCATACTTTTCTTTTGGTGGTATGTAATGGGCACATCAGGCTGTTCTTCTTTTGCACCTTCCTTAGCCAATCAATCAGTTCTGTCGTTTCCGGGTACTCCACAGTGGGATGGTATCCACTGTATGGTGACCTTATGCTGACTGCTAAGTTCAGAAAGTAGTGTCCTTAGTACTGGTAATTTCCCAGACAGGAGCGCTTTGAGTACTAATTTTGCATCTGTCAATAGCGCCACATTTTGTGTACCATGGCTGATATTTAGTCATTTTTCTGTTGCTATCTTTATTGCCTGGATTTCTGCATCATATGAGGGGGCTTCAATTGAAAAACCTTAAATGTTTTAGTTTGATGAATATATTCTGAAAAAGTAACGGACATATGTATCATTTTTCGATGTAGTCACCACTGCTTTAATGCAAGTCCTCCAGCGCCAATAAAGTGCAAGATTTCAGGTAGAAAAATATTCTCTTGTTTGCATTTGTAACCACTCTGAGGTCACTACTCGGCGTGCCTGACCCGGTAGTGAACAGTTTGTCACAGAAGTCACGCGGTTTTAAAACTTCCTACTCCACTCATTCACTTGCTGGACTGACAGACATGCACCTTCATTCACTGATGAATTTCCTTCACTGATCAAACATTTTATAACAGAGAGCTGCTCCTCTTTGATGCATGTCAAAAGTGGGGCAGCCATATTTAAACTGTCTTTATGACGTCACCATGTTTTGTCTGCACTGTGACGTCATGTGCTTAACACTCTTGGTATCCTTAACAACAATATTGACAGGTTACAAGACAATGTTATGGTTATTATCATTTCTATCACATTTGTAAGGTTTTCATTTGAAGCCACCGTAACAGTGCCGAGCTTCTCTTAGGTACACCGACTTCTATACTTCAAGGTCTTCAGGTGACACCCGAGCTTTAGAAATCTCTCCATTTAAAACTGCGTTCTGATTCAAATTCTAGCCATACAGCACGATCGTATAGGGTTCTGAGTCGTTAGACTACAAGGATCTAGTAAAGGGCTGGACGTCTTTCAAATCTTCCATCTTCCATCAACTTTCGAATAACATGGAAAGCTTCCACTGAAGACTGTGATGATGGTTAATAAATCTTTTATTTGTCCATTGCTGAACAGATAAGTTCAAGACATGATATTCTCAACAAATCATGACAATGTCTTATATCTTACAATAGCATGACCGACCTTGGAAGGTGGGAACGCGATCTGATTCTAATCATGACATATGACCTAACAAATATTACAACATTAAATTTCTCTATTCATTATCATATTCTGGATTCAACCTACCCAACCATTCTACTCTCTACTCTTGATATTGTTAATTGCGAGAGACTTCAGTCATATGAGCTGATCTTGGCCTTTACTGTTTTCGTGGCTTCATTTACACGTCTGCTCCCCAGTTGAACTAGGTCACTAATGCTTACGTTTCTTTGTTGTTGTTATCTTCTGTTGCTACCCCAAACTTTCTGATGTACTAATTCCTTGGTGCATTCTCGTGCACCTTTTTCTCTTCTAGTTTACTTTCCCAATTCATATGTGTGCATCACTGTCCCATTATCTTCTATTAACTCTCCCCCGACCTATTCTGTTACACCACCTTGTAGTTATTACAGTACTTTCCTGTTGGTACTCTAGCTGCGTCCCTGTTATTATTTGGGTATTCTATGTACACTCCTACTCCTCCATTTTGAACAGCATTTTGTGCTCACCCATTTGTGTAGACTTGGATTCAAACGTCCCATGGGTATTATTCATCAAGGAAGCTGAGAGTGGCTGTTCTGAGTTGTACACTGTTCTGGTTCTTCCTACAATTAGTCATATAAGGAGCCAACTTTGTCAGAATATCAGATGACAGAGCGGATCAGAGAGTCATGCTCCAGAATATGCACCTGGAGAATACTATCATTTGTTTAGTGTCAACATTCATCTCCGGGTGTATGTGAAACATATTACAAATGCATTCCCGCATATCATATTCAAAACACAGCTGTGGGAGATTTGGAAGCAGATCACATAGTTCTGGTTTTCATACAATGGTATGTGTGCCGGTTGTTTATAAAGCAATGGCAAACTAGTGGATGAAAACTGGCCAAGAAATCACACACAGCCAAATAATGCTGGGGTTGACTGCTACGTCCTGTAAAGGATATGGAACTGACTTGTAACTTCTGTTGGAAATGTTTCTCACTTGTTGTTTTGTTGTTTTGTTGTTTTGTTTTGTTGTTTTGTTGTTTTGTTGTTTTGTTGTTTTGTTGTTTGCAGGCTTTTGATCAGTTTGTGGCCACCAAGTTCTCCGGTGTGAAACGTTACAGTGGCGAGGGTGGAGAGAGCATGATGGGCTGCTTTGATGAGATCTTTAGGAAATGTACAGAATGTAAGTTAATCTCCAGATGTGATACTTTGTCATGTGCTCCCAATGTGATACTTTATGATGTATTCATGTGTTCCAAATGTGATACTTTATGATGTGTTCATGTAAAAGCTGTCAGTCACAGTGAGAAACTGTCTACTGTGTACAATATAGAGTCTGTATTGTGTTGTGTATGTGAGACCTGGATGGTGACCGCACAAGCCGAGACATATCTTGTGCCACAGAGATGTGTGTGTTCCGAAGAAAATGCCGCAAACATATTTGACTGACAGGTACAAATTCATGGAGAAGTCCTTCAAGAAGCAAGCGACACCTGCAAATTGATTACAGGCGTTCAATTAGACAAATTTTCTTAGCATGTTACGATTTACATATAAGTAACGTATAAGGATAGATAGACTTGAACACTTCATGAAAATTGATGGAAAACTTTGTGAAAACTTAATGAAAACTGATGGAAAACTTCATGTAAGCTGATGGAGAACTTCATGAAAACTAATGGAAAACTTCATGAAATCTGATGGAAAACTTCATGAAAGCTAATGGAAAATTTAATGAAAGCTGATGGAAACTTCATGAAAGCTGATTGAAAACTGATGGAAACTTCATGAACACTGATGGAAAACTTCATGAAAGCGAAAACTTCATGAAAGCTGATGGAGAATGGACAATAATTAACAGGTTGGAATTCAGAAAGGAGAAGATAGGGGAATGGAGGTGGTCACCTTATCTCATGAAGCTGGAATGTAGTCTCTGTGAAGTCCTGGATGTTACACACATCTGTGGTGGTGTCTGCTATGGGATAAAGCATTTAGGAAATGAATTGGACACCTCATCCCTTGAACATGTCATCCTGAATATTTTAAGTTCTTTTTATATCTCTCTCTCTCTCTCTCTCTCTCTCTCTCTCTCTCTCTCTCTCACACACACACACACACATGCGCGCGCGCACGCACAGAGAGAGAGAGAGAGAGAAAAACAGATGCACACACACATACAAATACACATAACAGAATTTGCTGGCAGGCAATGGACAGAAACTGTTGAGTACTTTCTGAAACTGTTATTGTATGCATGATTGTTGTAGGATAAAAGATGCAGCAACAGACATGAGTGCAGTCAGTGTCTCAAGGCTTGACTACTTGCGTCAGCAGAGCTGACCAGCACTTGACTGCAGCTCTGAGTGATGGTTCTGGGAGCAGGCTACATCACTGTAGTCTGGTAAAGAGAATAGGCCTGCAGACGTGACACCAACAAATGTTGTATTGAAGTTGTATATGCGTGGCCAAGTGGTCAAGCCGTTTGTCTCAGGCTCCGAAGGTTGTGGGTTTGATTCCGGGCCGCGTCTTTCAGTTCATGAGTGAAATTTTTCGGAGACTCCTGTGGGTCATCGCTACAGAGTTCATGCTTTGTGCGATGCTTTCCATGCTGCGGAAAGAGACCGAGCCACATGGGATAAACCCGGTGCAATGAAATCGACCCTGTCGACTTTTAAGCGACTTTTTTATACTAGTAGAAGGATGCCATTAGTATTGGGACTCTTCGCTGGCTGTTACATATCAGGCCGGCACACATATGGGAATGTCGTGAGTGCTGTGACGTCAGTTCTGGACTCCACTCAAGGGTGCCCAATTATGGCACTCAGTGTCGAACAACAAGTAGGTTTGTAGCAGACATGGTACACAATTAAATCAATAAGTTATTCTAGTGTACATTTCCTGTCATTAAGCATTGAAACTGTGCAAGATACCAAGAAACAAAACAAATAACACGATGATGATGTTGGAGATATACCGTCCTTCTGTCCAAAAGGGAATTCATATTAGATGATATATTATTCTTCAACATTGAATCAGTTACAAAATACTTCAAACAGTGCAAACCAGATAAGGCGAATTCACCTGCAATCCAAGAAATAGTTCTTATCAGAAATTCCTTTTACAAGAGTTTAAGCATATAGTAATGCATTTACAACGTACAATACAATATTTTTCTTCACAATAGAAATTCGCCACATCCGAGATCGCCTTAAGTGGTTTGCTCTGTATTACAGCCCGGCTTTAAACAGAACCAGCACAATGAAAAAAATGTCCTGAATTAACCAGCAAAAACATGAATAATAACTAACAAAAGCTGCCTGACTTGTCAATATTTTGGGAGCCAGGGAGCTGGGCACTCATGTGATAAAGTGGGTGTGTAATGTGTGTGAAGTCGTGGACAGGCCTTGACCCTGTATCAGATGTGTTACTATATGACTGGTTTCAGATGATGTGCAGAAGGTAGTCATGTGTTGCCCGCATCGAGGTCGACTCAACTTCATGACATGTCTGCTGAACTTCCCGCCGGTCATTCTCTTTAGAAAGGTCTGTTTTAGTTCACGACGTGATATTTTAATGTGCTTGGTTTTGTTTCTGTTTGTGTTTGTTTAGCGTTTGATTTGTTTATAAGCAATGTGTTGAGTGTTTTATCTGTTGATCAACAATTTGTTGAGTGTTTTATTTGTTGAGTGTTTTGTTTGTTGAACAACAATTTGTTGAGTGTTTTGTTTGTTGATCAACAATGTGTTGAATGATTTATCTGTTGATCAACAATTTGTTGTGTGTTTTATCTGTTGAATGTTTTATCTTTTGATAAACATATTGTTGAGTGTTTTGTTTGTTAATCAACAATTTGTTGAGTGTGTTATCTGTTGATCAGCAATGTGTTGAGTGTTTTATTTGTTGATCATTACGTTGCTTAGCAAATATATGTGGGAAATTCTCATGGTATTTACCACTGAATGCTTTCATTTGCTTGCCACATGTACATCTGTAAAACTCTTTACCAGTTGATGTGTTCCTTTGTCTGTCATGTGTATATGTGGTCACTCTCTCCTGTCATCTACCAGTTGATGCGTTCCGTTGTCTGTCATGTTCATTTGTGATAATTCTGGTGTCATTTACCTATTGATGTCTTCCTGTGCTGGCGTGTGTATAATGCCTTCTTGCTATCTCTGTAACTAGATGAAAGGTCTCACAGAGATACCAGAAGCAGCTACGGGAGCTGGTGATGTGTTGTCTCATTTATGTAAGTCACTTCCTCATTTGTTCTCATGTTGTTTGTCTGTTCTTGTCTATACCATATCAGCAATACACCTGATGATATGAAATACGGTTGTTTACTGACTTCACTGTGTTAGCGGAATGATCAGCATCTACATCTGACCACATTTTCTCAGTGAGATGGGGCATCTGTGGGTTAGCCCAGAGTATGGTCATGTGGATTCTTAGAACCAAGGAGCACACACCAAGAACTCAGAACATGGTGACTTTGTTTGATGTCAGCACACAGTATGTAGTTCTGAAGTTTAACGTGAGCACACAATATGCGGTGTTGAAGTGTAAACATGGCTGTGATATCTGTTTTTTATGGCCTATTACATTTGGTTTCTGCCAGTAATTGTAATCAGAGATGGTTCCGTGAGAGGTTGGTGGGAATCTGCAACCTTGACCAGGCTGCAAAAACATCAGGTCAGTAGGGGTGATGAGGTCAGACTAGAGCGCCATGTGGGGGCCAAAAAGGAATAATCAACCAAGACAGAGCAGGTATTGTCAGTCGCTGCACGCTGAGGGAGATACCGAGGAGGGGATCTGGGCACTGATGAACAAATAATTTGATGTGCAGTAGGGATGATCTGTTGACTAACTAACTGTTGTTGCTTGAAATAGTGGTCATTCCCAGATAGTCTTCAAGATATCTGCCTTGTCCATCAAGAGCCCTCTTGTTGAACTAGTAGTCATTGACAGATAATCTTTGAAATATCTGCCTTGTCCATTAAGAGCCCTCTTGTTGAACTAGAAGTCATTCACAGATAGTCTTTGAAATATCTGCCTTGTCCATCAAGAGCCCTCTTGTTGAACTAGTAGTCATTGACAGATAATCTTTGAAATATCTGCTTTGTCCATTAAGAGCCCTCTTGTTGAACTAGAAGTCATTCACAGATAGTCTTTGAAATATCTGCCTTGTCCATCAAGAGCCCTCCATCTGCTGGTGCCCACACAGTTACAGATACTCTCACTTGTTACCACTGTCCATTTATCTGTAGTTATTTACAATTTCCACAATAAACCACATTATCCACAATTATTTACATATCCAGTTTATCCACAATTATTTACATATCCAGTTTATCCACAATTTTTTACATATCCAATTACCGGTAGTTATTTACAATTTCCACATTACGCCCCAGTATCTACAATTATTTACATATCCAGTTATCCACAATTATTTACATATTCAGTTATCTGCAATTATTTACATATCCAATTCTTTACAGTCCAATTATTCACATATCCAGCTATCCACAATTATTTAAATATCCAATTATTCACAATAAAATGTTGTTCACATTGTCCGTGGTTTCCAGATACATCTGTAGACCTGAGCTATGAGGGCAAGCAAGTCCATGTGTCTCTGATTCCGAACCCGTCACATCTGGAGGTGAGTATAGAGCTCCATCACATCAACTGTCAGAAGTGTGACATGAGATTTCAGTGATTGTATGTGTTGTACTGTACTTGTGTGATTGTATGTGTTGTACTGTACTTGTGTGATTGTATGTGTTGTACTGTACTTGTGTGATTGTATGTGTTGTACTGTACTTGTGTGATTGTATGTGTTGTATTGTACTTGTGTGATTGTATGTGTTGTACTGTACTTGTGTGATTGTATGTGTTGTACTGTACTTGTGTGATTGTATGTGTTGTACTGTACTTGTGTGATTGTATGTGTTGTACTGTACTTGTGTGATTGTATGTGTTGTACTGTACTTGTGTGATTGTATGTGTTGTACTGTACTTGTGTGATTGTATGTGTTGTACTGTACTTGTGTGATTGTATGTGTTGTACTGTACTTGTGTGATTGTATGTGTTGTACTGTACTTGTGTGATTGTATGTGTTGTACTGTACTTGTGTGATTGTATGTGTTGTACTGTACTTGTGTGATTGTATGTGTTGTACTGTACTTGTGTGATTGTATGTGTTGTATTGTACTTGTGTGATTGTATGTGTTGTACTGTACTTGTGTGATTGTATGTGTTGTACTGTACTTGTGTGATTGTATGTGTTGTACTGTACTTGTGTGATTGTATGTGTTGTACTGTACTTGTGTGATTGTATGTGTTGTACTGTACTTGTGTGATTGTATGTGTTGTACTGTACTTGTGTGATTGTATGTGTTGTACTGTACTTGTGTGATTGTATGTGTTGTACTGTACTTGTGTGATTGTATGTGTTGTACTGTACTTGTGTGATTGTATGTGTTGTACTGTACTTGTGTGATTGTATGTGTTGTACTGTACTTGTGTGATTGTATGTGTTGTACTGTACTTGTGTGATTGTATGTGTTGTACTGTACTTGTGTGATTGTATGTGTTGTACTGTACTTGTGTGATTGTATGTGTTGTACTGTACTTGTGTGATTGTATGTGTTGTACTGTACTTGTGTGATTGTATGTGTTGTACTGTACTTGTGTGATTGTATGTGTTGTACTGTACTTGTGTGATTGTATGTGTTGTACTGTACTTGTGTGATTGTATGTGTTGTACTGTACTTGTGTGATTGTATGTGTTGTACTGTACTTGTATGATTGTATATGTTTGAATAATGTGTGTAATTGTGTATGTTTGACAGTATCCATGTCATATGTTAGGTAGGCAGGTTGTCAGTCAGTCACCGGAGCATCCTCAGTGCACGTGGATCAAGTCAATATTTGTGTGATTATGTTTGTTGAAATGTATTTGTGTGATTGAATGTGCCTGACTTTTTGTGTGATTGTTTGTGCTGTTGTCTCACAGTACATATTTGTCTTTTAATTACTTCATAATGTCACCATTGTTGGTAATTAATGACCCAAGGTATTCAGAGTTTTCCACCATCTCCAATTTTCCTTCGTTAACATATATTTCTTTCTCCATATTAGTTTTATCTGTATGCATTATTTTTGTTTTTGCTATGTTAAGATATAAGTTGTGATTTTCACTATTCTTTTGGGTTGAGGTTATTAGTTTTTCTATACCATTCTGTGATGTGGTAGCAATGATAGCAATACTGTATCATCAGCATATTGAATCTCTGGTATTTCATGACCACCGATATTTAGGGCATCATGTCGCCTCACACTCTGTTTGTGTGATTGTGTTTGTGCTGTTGCCTCACAGTCTGGATGTGTTTGATGGCTTTCTCTTCCCTTCCCCAGGCCAATGACCCTGTGGCTGCTGGGAAGGCTCGATCCAAGCTGCAGAGATTAAAGAAGGGAAGCTACTCCCCTGAGCAGAACTCTCAACGTGGAGACGGTGTGTTGTGTCTGCAGGTTCACGGTGACGCCAGTTTTACGGGACAAGTGAGGACCTTTTCTTAACTCATTCAGTACCACATTAAATGCAGATATTTATAACAATGACATGTTAAGGCGATGCTAACCTTAAAAAATTTAATTCCATAATACTTAATTTCTATGTTCTTTTATGATATAGGGTTTGATACTGAAGACTGCTGATCGATAAAATATTGTCAAATTGACTTTGCACTTAACGGTTGCTATGGAAACCAAGATAAACAGCGGCCATATTGAATTTCTTAATGTACCTCTAAAACATTTATTTTTTAATGTACAGGCTAAATTCTTTGTATTATGTGTAAATAAATAGACCCTTTACAAGTTTAGTAGAAAATTTTAATGATATCTCCTTGCAGTTTTGTTTTTCATAATTTGAAAATTTTAATGACATTTTTCATGACATATTTTTTTTTTTTTTTTAGTGCAGCACAAAAACTTAAACTTAATTTTAAAGATTGATCTACTCACAATGTAAATGATATAATAAAGAATATCTCTGCACATTTTGATTAAAATCTAACAGATAGTTTTAAAAAAAATTGTACCTATGTATAAAAAACTGGCGAAATGAGAAAACGGGGAAAAACTAATTATTTTTTTGTTTTTTATTACTAATACATCTTTTACAGAGAAAAACAGTGTAAAACTTTACCTGACTGTTAAAATAGTCCTGCTGAATATGCAGGACCTCTCTCCAGGGCATGCAGCTCACCTTGTCTCTTCAGTTTGGCCGCTCGTACAGTGTCACGTCTTTTAGTTTGTTTGTCCTTCTTGTACTTCAGACTATTTCTTACTTGCTTCTGCATCCTAAATGTTCCTAGTCTCTACATATGCAGGCCTGTAGAAGGTCCATAAAACTGGGCAGTGTCTTGGGCAGCAGCAGCTCCAAAGTTGAACTCTCTTGCTGCAGTTACAACTGCAAACTGAACGCGCTTGCGAGAGGCAAAGTTGTCTTTAGTGCATCGAGCCCATATCAAGCTGTGTAAACACTCATTTGAATTTTGAGTTTGTCCTGACACACATCTACTAAGTAGTTTAGTGTCAGACAGCCTTTCGTAAATTGGCAACAGATATTTCGCAAGCTTGTCACAGTTGAGCCATGTGTGTAACATCTTGTCATGAGGACCTGGTACCTGATGCTTAGCCAGGGCGGATTGAAAAAAACACCAAGATTGCTCTCCACTTGGGCACATTTCATGACGTGGACTTTTGTCTGTTGAAAAACAGTGATGCAGTGAAGCCATAACACTTTTCCGCATGGACTCAACATTTGTGTTGTTTCGAATGGCTCTACTGTAATAAATTGTCAGCCTACGGATGGCATTTTGCGTAAGCTGACCTATACCGCGTCCTCCTAGGGTCACACCTTGCTTTCGGCAGTCAGCAACAACATTGCGGAGTGCTGTTCCAAGGCGTTTACTGACATGGTTGATACACTCCTCTTTGTCTATCTCAATGTCATCCCCATATGGTTTGATCTTGGTAAGTTCCGCAAATGTTTTGGTGTCACCATCAGGAAGTATTGATGTGTAGCGAAGTTTATGACGGGTCACAGACCGTCACCACAGCACCCTTGCAGCCTCAACCTCCATCATTCCAGCAGATCCTGTGAAATTGTTATCACAATTTAGAAGATGTTCTGCCTTCCATGCTGCAAATTCATCTGGTTTGTCCCTGGAAAGTGTCTTACCAGTGGTTTCACACACCTGACAATATGTGGACATAACATGGGCATCTATGCAAAGTCCCGTAAGAACATCCACTGCACAGCCAACTCCAATGTGGGATGTGTGGCCTCTAGTCAGCCAAGTGCCATCAAAGCTGACACTAATATCTAGCACATCATTGTCATGTAGAGTTATGCCTGACTGTTGTGCATGAGCCTGTCGAACATACTTTACGGTTTGAGAGAAAACAGTGTCCTCCAGATCTTCTATCTTTGAATATAGTTTATTCGCTTTTCTGTGAAATGTTTTGTGATGAAGACCTTGCAGGTTCATATTTTCACAAAAGTTATTGAATGTTGTTGCACCCATCCCACAAACTAATGCTGAATATACTGACTGGCTGTTGACAGCAAAAGATCTATCCCCATCATTACTTCTTTCAGATAGGTATCTTCCACACACTACTTCTTCACAACAAGAGCAGTAAACCTCTGCATACACAGCTAATCCCTTGGCTTTCTTGCTGTCAGTTTTCAAAATAAGACTAGCATTTTTACAAACTGGACAACATAACATTTTGATTATTGCCTCAATTTCTGAACAATCAACTATTGCTCTTTGTTCCCGTTTTTGATATCCATTGTCGTCACCAGAAGCATACTTGCTGCTAGTGGATGTTGTGTATGTATACGTATCTCTTTTAAATTGGCTTCGGGTAATAAAAGAATCACTTCCACAACTTTGAGAAGAACACGATAGCACTGATTCATTCAGATTCACTGTCAAAACACTTGGATTTGGAAGAAGTGGCATGTGCACTTTAGCTGGGTCGCTTTCAGTAGTTTCAGAATTGTCTGTATCATTTACGACGTTCTGATAGGCTTTTCACTGCTTACGAGCATTTGCGAGGTGTAGTCTGAGAGATTTCTTACGTTGAGTAGATGACTGGGTGTTAAATTTCTTAGAACGAGGCATATTTCAATGCGTGTCAGTCTGTCGTCAAAAATGAACGTCAGCACGTCGCGAGGTGTAAACAACACAAAGCCGCCATTTTGGAAACCCACGTGATCAATTTCAGCCATCGGCTAACGCGGATTGCTTACGATGTTCCATATATGGAAGTTTCCGGAAGATGATAGACACGAATAAACCCGATGTACACAGAAAACTTTCCGATTAGACGAACACGGAGTATCACGAACAGTTACGGAAGTTCACGACCTTTCCAGGGATACCTTACACGCGCGTGTCGTGTTTTCCTGAGATATCGTTGCTAGGATTTGAAAATCGTCAATTTTGCAACAGTTTTCAATAATTATACAATTTGACACCTAGTGTGGGTTCAGTAAATTATGAATATTGCATTAAAATAAAAGTTTTTAAACAAAAATAAGTACAGAATCTGATAGAAGACATGATAAGGTGTCTAAAAATGAACTATTCCAAAAAAAGCCAAATTGACCAAAAATCGATGTTTTTACTGCCGCACATCGCCTTAACACTATTTGTAAGGAGCCATGGTGGTGTGTGGTTCGAGCACTTATTTAGACAGTCAGGACAGTAAAGGACCTTTCACATGTCTTACGTGCGCACACGACCCCCCGGATTTTACTTTATCATGTCCTTTGCAGAATGTCGCTCTCATGTCTCATGGATAGTGGATCCATAATTAACATTACCAGATAAGGTAGACATTGAAGTTGCTTTGGATATGGGTGTTCCCGAGGCAAAACAACTTTATTTATCGTCAGGTCATTCTCCCCATACATCAAACTGTTCAGTCCATGAGTGTTCCGATCCTCTCCACAGTATCTCCCTCAATGTTTAGTAACTGACACCACTAGTTCACTGTTGTGTTCAGATCCCCTCCACAATATCTCCCTCAGTGTGTCGGAGCTGATACCACTAGCTCAGTATTGTGCCAGCCTTGTTACTTAACACAATTTTCTAGTATTCATTTTATGAGGCAGGTTTGACAGCAGGCACCATGTGGTCAGTAATCAAGTCCACTTTCAGGAGATTTAAATCTAGAATCTTGTGGTCAGCAGCTGACCGCTGCAATTACATTAACTTGATGCCTGTAAGTGTGCCAATGTGTTTTGTTTGTCCTCAGGGTGTGGTTGCAGAGACGTTTTGTTTTGCTGAAGCTCCTCATTTTGAGACTGGAGGTAGCGTCCACATCATTGTCAACAACCAGGTGGGGTTTACCACTGAGAGAGGAGAGGGAAGGTGGGTACTGCAAAATACCATGCCCATAAACTGTCTGTCTGTCATGCACATGGGGATAAGTTTATCAGCATTCTGTCATCCACATACTTACCCATCATCATCCACTTAACCAGTATTCAACTCACAGTCACACTCTTAGCTCTTTCAGTCAGCATACATCCTACAGTAATTCACTTAGCTCTCTCAATAAAAGCTCTTTCAGTCAGCATACAGCCACTCACTTAGCTCCCTCAATCATAGCTGTTTCAGTCAGCATACAGCCTACAATTATCCACTTAACTCTATCAGTCAATATCAAACCCACAATCATCCACTTAACTATATTAATCAATATCTAACCCACAATCATCCACTTAACTATATCAATCAATGTCCAACTCACAATCATCCACTTATCTGTATCAATCAATGTCCCACCCACAATCATCCACTTATCTGTATCAATCAGCGATCAATGTCCAACCCACAATCATCCACTTAACTATATCAATCAATGTCCAACCCACAATCATCCAATTATCTGTATCAATCAATGTCCCACCCACAATCATCCACTTATCTGTATTAATCAGTGTCCAACCCACAATCATCCACTTATCTGTATCATTGTCCAACCCAGAATCATCCACTTATCTGTATCAGTCAATGTCCATCCCACAATCATCCACTTATCTGTATCAATCAATGTCCAACCCACAATCATCCACTTATCTGTATCAATGAATATCCCTCTTTTCCCATCCCCAGGTCATCAGTCTACTGCAGCGACATTGCCAAAGTCAATGGCTACCCGGTGATCCACGTCAACGGTGACTGCCCCGAGGTAACTGCCCCATGTCTGCTACAACCTTTGTTAGAGAGTCAGATGTAGACACACAATCTTATGTTTTCATGACTGACATGTTTTCACAACTGACATGTTTTCATGACTGACATATTTTCATGACTGACATGTTTTTCACCACTGACATGTTTTTCACCACTGACATGTTTTCATGACTGACATGTTTTCACGACTGACATTTTTTCATAACTGACATGTTTTCATGACTGACATGTTTTCATGACTGACATTTTTTCACAGCTGACATGTTTTCACAGCTGACATGTTTTCACAGCGGACATGTTTTCACAGCGGACATGCTTTCATGGCTGACTTGTTTTCATGACTGACATGTTTTCACAACTGACATGTCTTCACAACTGACATGTTTTCACAACTGACATGTTTTCATGACTGACATGTTTTCACAGCTGACATGTTTTCATGACTGACATGTTTTCATGTTCAGGGGACAGGGTATCATCCTTGTGCGTATTTTGTGAACATGTAACACAGTCAACATTGAGACAAACTTGCTCAACATTGAGACAAACTTGGACCCTGTCATCTCTGACCTACTCCTCGCCATGTCAGTAATGATGTGTTAGTTGCATGTCCTTTACTGGACGTAGGAGTTAACCCCAGCATTTTTTGGCTGTTCGTGATTCCTGGGAAAGTTTACGTTCAGTAGTTTGCCATTGCTTTCTGAACAACCGGCACACATAACATTTCATAAAAAACCAATGTAAGGCTGCCAGATTTCCCACAGCTGTGTTTCGAACGCGGGTATGTGGGATTATGAACTGCGTCTGTAACCCCTTCACCACGGATCATGTGTGCGTAAGTAAATAATGGTGTGTAAATGACTGAATAATGAAGTGTGAATAACTGAATAGAGATTTGCAAATAGCTGAATAATGGTGTGTGAAAAATATAAATAACTGATTAATGTGTAACTAACTGAATAATGGTGTGTAAATAATTTAATAATGGTGTGTGAATAACTGAATAATGATTTGTAAATAACTTAATAATGTGTGAATAACGGAATAATGATTTGTAAATAACTGAAAAATGTGTGAATAACTGAATAATGATTTGTAAATAACTGAATAATGGTGTGTACAAAACTGAATAAATGTGTGTGAATAACTGAATAATGTTTGTGAATAACTGAACAATGATGCACATATTTGAAATGTGAACACGGGCACACTAATTGTATGTGTTCACTTTCTCCTCAAGGATGTTATCACGGCGGCTTCACTGGCCATGGAATATCGTCAGAAATTCCGCCGTGATGTTCTCATCGATCTAGTCTGCTTTCGGAGGTGGGGTCACAATGAACTGGACGAGCCGTCTTTTACTCAGCCAATCATGTACAGGAAGATCAGCGCCAGGAGCAGTGTGCCAGATTTGTACATGCAGGGTCTCGTGGTGAGTCGTCTCCCAGTGTGGCAGTGTTGGATTTCAACTTTTATTACCTGTTTTATGAATAATTTGTTTAAAACTGTCTGTTTTATTAACTGTTTTGTAACAATGTCTGTTACAAATTTTCTGCAACTGACTATTTTATTAACAGTTGGGTAAAAGTTTAGTTTACAAATAATTTTAAAAAAAATCTATTTAACTATTTAGTAAAACTCTATTTTATTAACAGTTGGGTAAAAGTTTAGTTTACAAATAATTTTAAAAAAAATCTATTTAACTATTTAGTAAAACTCTAGTTTATTAACAGTTGGGTAAAAGTTTAGTTTACAAATAATTTTAAAAAAAATCTATTTAACTATTTAGTAAAACTCTATTTTATTAACAGTTGGGTAAAAGTTTAGTTTACAAATAATTTTAAAAAAAATCTATTTAACTATTTAGTAAAACTCTATTTTATTAACAAGTGGGTAAAAGTTTAGTTTAGGAATAATTTGTTCAAAACTATATGTTTATTCAGGAAGTCAGCACTCGTTCTTAAACATCCGGTGTGCTGATGCCGAGGTAACGGGTTCAACCCCCACAACGGTCAGTTGGACTAAAATGTTAATTTCTCGTCCTTGACTTGAGGATGTAAATTACAAGTACCTCTGAATTCAGAGTGGGTTCGCCTGATGGTGAGGGACACTGGTAATAGAGAAAGCTGATCTACACACAAAAATCAATCCTGTGCACTCGATATAGTAGCACATGTATGGACTACACTTGAGTTCAAAGCAAACAAATGACAAAAAACAAATGTTCTTGAATGTTCTGTTTTAATAACAATTGGATATGTCTATTTTTATTTTTTTATAATTTGTTACAAATGTTGTATTTATGAACTATTTTGCAAATCTGTCTATTTTATTAACAGTTGAATGAAAGTCTAGTTTATGAATAATTTCATTTTGTAAACAGTGGATTTTATGAATAATTTTCTTAAGCAGTCTATTTTACTAACAGTTTTGTAAAGTAGTCAGTTTTAGTGACAGTTCTGTAAAATGGTAAGTTTTATTGACAGTTCTGTAAAATGGTAAGTTTTATTGACAATTCTGTAAAATGGTAAGTTTTATTGACAATTCTGTAAAATTGTAAGTTTTATTGACAGTTTTGATAGTCTACTTTATGAATAGTTTGGTAAAATTGTGTGTTTTGTTAGCAATGTTTTAACATTGTGTAGACTTTTAAAATCAAGAATGTATTTTCTGTTTCTGAAGTCACAGGGAATTATTGATGAAGGTGATGTTCAGGAGAATGTCCGACAGTGGAACCAGGAACTGTCGCAGAATTTAGACCAAGTGACCTCATATAAAGTACAGGTCAGTTAGTTTTATATACATATAGATATCAAGTTAGTTTTATATACATATAGATATCAATGAGATGCCATCTGCACAGTGAATGTTGGCTGCATTGGATCTCCAACACTGTCTGTGTCTCGCCCCAACTGTACATTCTGTCAGATTGATGTCCGTCCATCTCTTGATGTTATCTTCCCACTTGTATTGTTGTCTGCCTCTTGCTGCTTGCCTTCAACCTTACCCTCCAGTATGGTTTTTATGAGAGTTTTCTGTCTTGTAACGTGACCAAAATATTTCACTTGCCTCTTTTTTATTTCTTTCATCAACTCTCTTTTCATTCCCAATGTTTCTAGAACCACTGTATTTGTTTGATTTTGTTTCCATGAAATATAACATATTCTTCTGCATATCCACACATCTTATATATAAAAAAGGATGTGTGTGTGTATGTCCTTTATGCGTTCGTGAACGGTCCATCCGATTGAGATGAAATTTTCTACACGTCTTCCTTTCACTCCAGCGCAGCCAACTGTGATATTTTTTTAGTGTGAAATCGGCTGCTTACTTAATACTATTTAATTTTTCATTTTACATTGTAATTTATATACAGCGAGGGGACTTAACTCTAGAAAAGTTATTTCAAGGGGCATAACTTTTAATAACATTGCTGTATAACTTATAGTCATATTGTTGCATCGTTTTCAAAGATTTATAAACTCTTTGTCTGTAGTTATGTACCGGCATGTGAGTTATAATAAATAATGATACAATCTTTAAGGCATTTTCAAAGTTTTCATAAAAATAATGCATAATGCATAACATTGTAACTCATCTTTTTATGCTTACGAAGTTATCTACAGTCATGCAGGTGATTAGAAACGGTTTTAATTAGAAATAATGGATGGTGTGTGGAAGGACATTCTTTTAAGTTACTTTATTTTGTTGTATGAATTTAATGAGACGCTACCCGCCAGGAGCTGGGCGAAGCCACGCCGGGTCAGATAAATAGACAGACCCACCTTTTCGCTGCAGTTATCTACAGGCATATGCATTATAATCCTCCTCCTCCTCCTCTCCCCTCCTCCTCCTCCTACCCTCAGCCCCTCCCCCTCTCCATCCTCCTCCTCCCTCTTTCTCCTCCTCCTCCCTCTTCCTCCTCCTTCCTCCTCCTCCTCCTCCCTCCTCCTCCCTCTTCCTCATCCTAACTCCTCGCCCTCCTCCCTCCTCCTAATCACTCCTCTTCCTTCCTCCTCCCTTCTCCTCCTCTCTCCTCCTACTCCCTCCTCCTCCTACGTCCTCCCCCTCATCCCTCCTCCTCCTCCCTTTTTCTCCCTCCTCCTCCTCCTACCTCCTCCTCCTCCTCCCCTTACTCCTCCCTCCTCCTCCCTCCTCCTCCCTCCTCCTCCTCTCTCCTCCTCCCTCCTCCTCCTCCCTCTACCTCCTCCCTCCTCCTCCTCCCTCCACATCCCTCCTCCTCCTCCCTCTTCCTCCTTCTCCTCCTTCTCCTCCCTCCTCCTCCCTCCTCCTCCTCCCTCTACCTCCTCCCTCCTCCTCCTCCTCTTCTCTCTTCCTCCTCCCTTCTCCTCCCTCCTCCTCCTCCATCTCCCTCCTTCTCCCTCTCCTTCTCCCTCCTCCTCCCCCTCCTCCTCCTGTGTTCTTCTCCTCCCTCATCCTCCTTCTCCTTCCTCCCTCTTCCTCCTCCCTCCTCCTCCCTCTTCCTCCTCCCCTCCTCCTCCTTCTTCCTCCCTCTTCCTCCCTCTTCCTCCTCCCTCCTCCCCGTCATCCTTGCTCTCCTCCTCCCTCCTCCTCCTCCTAATCACTCCTCCTCCCTTCTCCTCCTCTCTTCTTCCTCCTCCTCCCTCCTCCATCCTTCCCCCCTCCTCCTCCTCCCTCTTCCTCCCTCCTCCTTCTCCCTCCTCCTCCTCCCTTCTCCCCCTCCTCCTCCTCCCTCCTCCTCCTCCCTTATCCCCCTCCTCCCTCCTCCCTCCTCCTCCTCTTCTCTCCTCCTCCTCTCTCCTCCTCCTCCTCCCTCTACCTCCTCCCTCCTCCTCCCTCCTCCTCCTCTCTCCTCCTCTTAATCCCTCCTCCTCTCTCCTCCTCTTAATCCCTCCTATTCCTCCCTACTCATACTCCTCCCTCCTCTTCCGTCATCCACCTCCCTCTTCCTCCTCCTACTCCTCCTTTTTCTTCTTCTGCTGCTGCTGCTGCCGCCGCTCCATTTACCCAAGTTAATTGTTGGGGGAAGATGTAAAGATCTTTCAAGTGCTCTTTCTAATGCTTTTTGTAAGTTGGTCTTCGTTTATCTAAGGTTGTTCTAACTGCAACCAATAAATGATTAGGCAGACAGACAGACAAGCAGACAGACAGAGAGGGAGGGACAGACAGACAGACAGACAGACAGACAGATAGTCGGGAACGGGAACTTATATGACTACTTATATGAATTAAATGAGATGCTCCCCATCAGGGGCTGGGCGATGACGGGCCGGGTCAGACAGACAGACAGACAGACAGACAGATAGATAGTCGGGAACGGGAACGAGAACTTATATGACTTATATGAATTAAATGAGATGCTCCCCACCAGGGACTGGGCGAAGCCGGGCCGGGTATGCTAGTATATTTATATAGCGAATTAACTACTTTATTTTCATTCAAAGTGCCACAAAATTGGGCACGTAGACCAGTCTTACATTCAACCCTTCCAATCACTCATCTTTTGTACATCAGTTATCTACTGTGCATGACACATTCACATAGGAAAAAGGAACATTGTCAAATGGAAGTTATGAACATAAACAATGCATGTTACCAAGTTATGAGACAGGCAGACAGTCTGACACACATACACACGCACATGCATAAACACATACATACATACCTGAATACATACTTACATCATTTACTCAAACTCTCACAGTTATGCACCCACTCAATAACACACAAATACACAATCCCTCGCATGCACATATACTCACTGACAATCACATCACAGACTCACTAAGAAAGCCTGCCTTGCTTTCTGAAGGTTCCATTCTGGGCTATATGTTTGGTTCACGGGTGCAGTTTTCTCTAAGACTCCTGGGGGATGTCGCTGGAGCTATAGAGTTTGTGCTTCGTGTAGCACTTTCAGCAGTTTGCCCTGCAGAAAGAGACTAAGCCATATGTGATAAAAGCCGGCACAATTACATGAATCCTCTGGCTGTTTAAACAATGCCATGATACAAGCAACAATGTAGATATCACTGTGGCGAAGTGGTTGACTTGTAGATATCATTCTCTTATTGTGACAGGCATGTACTTGTCTGTGGAGAAGGAACAACAACAGAGCTCCTCAAGCAGCACCCTGCATGGGTCTGTCATCTGCTAGGACCATCACATTTTGTCGGCCTGAGTGCAGGATGGAATAGGGGGTCAGTCTCTCCCTGCCATGGCCAGCAGCCAGCCCAGACATGCTACCCTGGTCCCAGCGTAACTTCCTCACCATGTTACCAGTGCGTCCGCTTGTTTGTAGAGACAAGGAATCACATTATTATCCTACCAAAATCACAGTGTCCATACTTTTCACATCACAACACATTAACATAGCCTCCATCTTACCAACACCAGAACTAAACTGTTTGAAGCCTACCTAATTAGCCATCTCAGTGTGACTAGAACAGAACTAAACTGTTTGAAGCCTAATTAGCCATCACAATGTGACTAGAACAGAATTAAACTGTTTGAAGCCTACCTAATTAGCCATCACAATGTGACTAGAACAGAACTAAACTGTTTGAAGCCTAATTAGCCATCACAGTGTGACTAGAACAGAATTAAACTACTGAAACCCCGGTGAATGAACCTTTTGTCCCTAGAACCAGCGAAGCTTTGGTTTTAAGATAGAAAAAGATCAAGGAACAGATAGATCAATTATATTCTTCTTCTTCTTCTTCTTCTTCTTCTTCTTCTTCTTCTTCTTCTTCTTCTTCTTCTTCTTCTTCTTCTTCTTCTTCTTCTTCTTCTTCTTCTTCTTCTTCTTCTTCTCCCTCCCCTTCTTCTTCTTCTTCCTCTTCTTCTTCTTCCTCCTCTTCTTCTGCTTCTTCTATTCTATTCACAAATACAAATTAAGCACAGTTCAGGCAACATATTTGACTCCTGATCAAAGACTAAAGTGCCACTTGCACTTAATGGTAAATATAGACCACAGATATGTTCCATATGTGGATGTATAATAGACAGAAGAGGAAATATTGACTTGTTGTCTCATGTTCTACTCTCAGCCATTCCATCTGCAAGGGAGTTGGGCATCCCTAGTGCCAGCACCGGATGCCATCACAGTCTGGGATACGGGTGCTCCGCTGGAGCTCCTCAAGTATGTGGGTGCCAGGTCTGTCACTGTCCCCGATAGTCTGGTGAGTCCTGTTGTAAACATAGTTTTAGAACTAAAGCTGTCACATAAATTGTGTGATGCTGTCCCTGGTAGTTTGGTGACTCCTGTTGTAGTCATAGGTTGAGACGTGATATTGTCACATAATTTCTGTGCAGCTGTTCTGTCCCTGATGGTCTGGTGGTGGTTGTAGTCGTAGGTTGAGAAGTCACAAAATGGACAACTCTCATTGTAGAGTTGGGAACTACTTTTTGTATGGACCTTGTGTTAGCCTGGAGCTCAGTAAGGGAGCTGTTGCTGAGAGCATACAGTGTCCTCCTGGAGCTAAGAAGGTTCTGGGTTTGATCTCAGCTTAGCTCTGGGAATTATTACAAGACAAATCAGTATCTAATGATATCACATGCTCCCCTGATCTCTTGGCTAGTGAGGTCAGAGATCCAGTCTTCTCAGATAAGGGTGTAAAACAGGAGATCCCAGGTGCAAGTTGGGCATGTTCAGAATCCCACAGAAGCTGGAAGTCACAAAGAGTAGGCCTTAAAGGCATTTTTAATAGAGAAAACCCAGCCACGGGTGGATAGAGGCTGTGACCTTGGGTGGGATCTGTCTGGAGGAAGCACACCTGACAGAGATGTATGTCGCAGCCAAGACACAGTTATCTGTAACAGATAACTAGTCCTGTTGTCTGTGGTAATGTTACTGGTCATCTCAAATCATCCAATCATGTAACAGATAACTAGTCCTGTTGTCTATGGTAATGTTGCTGGTCATCTCAAATCATCCAATCATGTAACAGATAACTAGTCCTGTTGTCTGTGGTAATGTTGCTGGTCATCTCAAATCATCCAATCATGTAACAGATAACTAGTCCTGTTGTCTATGGTAATGTTACTGGTCATCTCAAATCATCCAATCATGTAACAGATAACTAGTCCTGTTGTCTATGGTAATGTTGCTGGTCATCTCAAATCATCCAATCATGTAACAGATAACTAGTCCTGTTGTCTATGGTAATGTTACTGGTCATCTCAAATCATCCAATCATGTAACAGATAACTAGTCCTGTTGTCTATGGTAATGTTGCTGGTCATCTCAAATCATCCAATCTTGTAACAGATAACTAGTCCTGTTGTCTATGGTAATGTTACTGGTCATCTCAAATCATTCAATCTTGTAACAGATAACTAGTCCTGTTGTTTATGGTAATGTTGCTGGTCATCTCAAATCATCCAATCATGTAACAGATAACTAGTCCTGTTGTCTATGGTAATGTTACTGGTCATCTCAAATCATCCAATCTTGTAACAGATAACTAGTCCTGTTGTCTGTGGTAATATTGCTGGTCATCTCAAATCATCCAATCATGTAACAGATAACTAGTCCTGTTGTCTATGGTAATGTTGCTGGTCATCTCAAATCATCCAATCATGTAACAGATAACTAGCCCTGTTGTCTATGGTAATGTTGCTGGTCATCTGAAATCATCCAATCATGTAACAGATAACTAGTCCTGTTGTCTATGGTAATGTTACTGGTCATCTCAAATCATCCAATCATGTAACAGATAACGAGTCCTGTTGTCTATGGTAATGTTGCTGGTCATCTCAAATCATCCAATCTTGTAACAGATAACTAGTCCTGTTGTCTATGGTAATGTTACTGGTCATCTCAAATCATCCAATCATGTAACAGATAACGAGTCCTGTTGTCTATGGTAGTGTTGCTGGTCATCTCAAATCATCCAATCTTGTAACAGATAACTAGTCCTGTTGTCTATGGTAATGTTGCTGGTCATCTCAACTCATAACCCTTTGAACTAATAGATATGAAATGCTGTATTTGGTCATTTGCAAAGTCCTGTCATGGTAACCCTGTGGCTCATAGCTAGAGCAAGGATCTTTAAGACTTCAGTCTCATGCAAGTCTATTGGCATTGAAGACCTGGATATGTGACACAATGTGACCTACAGTATTGAAATATCATCATACTATTGCAGTATAGGACACAGATTTTGACATTTGCCATGACTTGTGGCAGCAGACATGATCACATACTGACACAGAGATTGGTGAATCAGGTCTTGGACATTTGTCTTTGCCATAACTTGTGGCAGCAGATATCATCATAGGTAGGGACTACACTCCCAACATCTGCTGAATGACACAGAACACAAATGGATGGGTCCAGAGTGCTGTGACATTGATCCTAGTTAAGATCCTAGATCAGTGTTACAGGTGAACTCAACAAATACTTGATATGTCATTTCAGAATGTGCACCCTACCATCAGAAAGAGCCATCTGGACAGAAGAGTACAGAAGTTGACCGAGGGAGAAGGTTTAGACTGGGCTACTGCAGAAGCTCTGGCCATGGGCTCCTTGCTTCATCAAGGTCAGGTGCCAGTTTGCTCATTAATTGTGTCCAGATAATTACACTGCAGATTTGGCTGTAGCTGAATGAAATGTCGGGCTTGTATATACACCTGACCCACCAAGTCTAGATGTAATATACACCAGGTGCACACACTCATTTGTATCAGTAAATCAGCACACCGACATGCATGTGAGGGGACAGCAAGAGCAACCTGTTTAAGGATGCTTCTTTAGGGATTTCAGTGTTTGTTCTGGCAGAGAGGGGCATGTGAGGAGAGAGCAAGAGATGAAACAACCTGTTTAAGGATGCTTCTTTAAGGATTTCAGTGTTTGTTCTGGCAGAGAGGGGCATGTGAGGAGAGAGCAAGAGATGAAACAACCTGTTTAAGGATGCTTCTTTAGGGATTTCAGTGTTTGTTCTGGCAGAGAGGGGTATGTGAGGAGAGAGCAAGAGATGAAACAACCTGTTTAAGGATGCTTCTTTAGGGATTTCAGTGTTTGTTCTGGCAGAGAGGGGCATGTGAGGAGAGAGCAAGAGATGAAACAACCTGTTTAAGGATGCTTCTTTAGGGATTTCAGTGTTTGTTCTGGCAGAGAGGGGCATGTGAGGAGAGAGCAAGAGATGAAACAACCTGTTTAAGGATGCTTCTTTAGGGATTTCAGTGTTTGTTCTGGCAGAGAGGGGCATGTGAGGAGAGAGCAAGAGATGAAACAACCTGTTTAAGGATGCTTCTTTAGGGATTTCAGTGTTTGTTCTGGCAGAGAGGGGCATGTGAGGAGAGAGCAAGAGATGAAACAACCTGTTTAAGGATGCTTCTTTAGGGATTTCAGTGTTTGTTCTGGCAGAGAGGGGCAAGTCCTGGAAATTAAATTTTGATGCCATGGTATCTGGAAATGTCCTGGAAATTAAAGATTGATGCCATATCTGCCAGGTGGTCTATACAACTGTGTGGTTTACACCATATACCCATTAATCCTCAAGGTGTGCAACAGGTTCCTGTACTTTTTATGTCTATACTGTGTTTCTGTAAGTAAGAATCCCATGGCAATGTGCATGCTGTATTTGTGTAAGTGAGTATCCCTTGGCGATGTTTATACTGTGTTTCTGTAAGTGAGAATCCCGTGGTGATGTGTATACTGTGTTTCTGTAAGTGAGAATCCCGTGGTGATGTGTATACTGTTTTTCTGTGAGAATCCCGTGATGATGTGTATACTGTGTTTCTGTAAGTGAGAATCCCGTGGTGATGTGTATACTGTGTTTCTGTAAGTGAGAATCCCGTGGTGATGTGTATACTGTGTTTCTGTAAGTGAGAATCCCATGGCGATGTGTATACTCTGTTTCTGTAAGTGAGAATCCCATGGCGATGTGTATACTGTGTTTCTGTCAGTGAGAATCCCATGGTGATGTGTATACTGTTTCTGTAAGTGAGAATCCCGTGGTGATGTGTATACTGTGTTTCTGTAAGTGAGAATCCCATGGTGATGTGTATACTGTGTTTCTGTAAGTGAGAATCCCATGGTGATGTGTATACTGTGTTTCTGTGAGAATCCCATGGCGATGTGTATACTGTGTTTCTATAAGTGAGAATCCCATGATGATGTGTATACTGTGTTTCTATAAGTGAGAATCCCATGATGATGTGTATACTGTGTTTCTGTGAGAATCCCGTGATGATGTGTATACTGTGTTTCTGTAAGTGAGAATCCCGTGATGATGTGTATACTGTGTTTCTGTAAGTGAGAATCCCATGGCGATGTGTATACTGTGTTTCTGTCAGTGAGAATCCCATGATGATGTGTATACTGTGTTTCTGTAAGTGAGAATCCCATGGTGATGTGTCTGGCTATCTCTACAGGTTACAATGTGCGGATAAGTGGGCAGGACGTGGGTAGGGGGACATTCAGCCACAGGCATTGTATGATCGTTGACCAGCAGACAGACGACATGTACATTCCCCTCAACAACCTGTCCAGCTCACAGACAGCCTTCCTGGAGGTAGGGACCTGTGTGTGTGTGAACTCTGTGAAGTCTGTCCCCTTCCTGGAGGTAGGGACCTGTGTATGTGTGAACTCACGAGTCTGTCCCCTTCCTGGAGGTAGGGACCTGTGTATGTGTGAACTCACGAGTCTGTCCCCTTCCTGGAGGTAGGAACCTGTGTATGTGTGAACTCACGAGTCTGTCCTCTTCCTGGAGGTAGGGACCTGTGTATGTGTGAACTCACGAGTCTGTCCCCTTCCTGGAGGTAGGGACCTGTGTATGTGTGAACTCACGAGTCTGTCCCCTTCCTGGAGGTAGGGACCTGTGTATGTGTGAACTCACGAGTCTGTCCCCTTCCTGGAGGTAGGGACCTGTGTATATGTGAACTCACGAGTCTGTCCCCTTCCTGGAGGTAGGGACCTGTGTATGTGTGAACTCACGAGTCTGTCCCCTTCCTGGAGGTAGGGACCTGTGTATATGTGAACTCACGAGTCTGTCCCCTTCCTGGAGGTAGGGACCTGTGTATGTGTGAACTCACGAGTCTGTCCCCTTCCTGGAGGTAGGGACCTGTGTATGTGTGAACTCTGTGAAGTCTGTCCCCTTCCTGGAGGTAGTGACCTGTGTATGTGTGAACTCACGAGTCTGTCCCCTTCCTGGAGGTAGTGACCTGTGTATGTGTGAACTCACGAGTCTGTCCCCTTCCTGGAGGTAGTGACCTGTGTGTGTGTGAACTCACGAGTCTGTCCCCTTCCTGGAGGTAGTGACCTGTGTGTGTGTGAATTCACGAGTCTGTCCCCTTCCTGGAGGTAGTGACCTGTGTATGTGTGAACTCACGAGTCTGTCCCCTTCCTGGAGGTAGGGACCTGTGTATGTGTGAACTCACGAGTCTGTCCCCTTCCTGGAGGTAGTGACCTGTGTATGTGTGAACTCACAAGTCTGTCTCCTTCCTGGAGGTAGGGACCTGTGTATGTGTGAACTCACGAGTCTGTCCCCTTCCTGGAGGTAGGGACCTGTGTATATGTGAACTCACGAGTCTGTCTCCTTCCTGGAGGTAGGGACCTGTGTATGTGTGAAGTCTGTCCCCTTCCTGGAGGTAGGGACCTGTGTATGTGTGAACTCACGAGTCTGTCCCCTTCCTGGAGGTAGTGACCTGTGTATATGTGAACTCACGAGTCTGTCCCCTTCCTGGAGGTAGGGACCTGTGTATGTGTGAACTCTGTGAAGTCTGTCCCCTTCCTGGAGGTAGTGACCTGTGTATGTGTGAACTCACGAGTCTGTCCCCTTCCTGGAGGTAGTGACCTGTGTATGTGTGAACTCACGAGTCTGTCCACTTCCTGGAGGTAGTGACCTGTGTGTGTGTGAACTCACGAGTCTGTCCCCTTCCTGGAGGTAGTGACCTGTGTGTGTGTGTGAACTCACGAGTCTGTCCCCTTCCTGGAGGTAGTGACCTGTGTATGTGTGAACTCACGAGTCTGTCCCCTTCCTGGAGGTAGTGACCTGTGTATGTGTGAACTCACGAGTCTGTCCCCTTCCTGGAGGTAGTGACCTGTGTATATGTGAACTCACAAGTCTGTCTCCTTCCTGGAGGTAGGGACCTGTGTATGTGTGAAGTCTGTCCCCTTCCTGGAGGTAGGGACCTGTGTATGTGTGAACTCATGAGTCTGTCCCCTTCCTGGAGGTAGTGACCTGTGTATATGTGAACTCACGAGTCTGTCCCCTTCCTGGAGGTAGTGACCTGTGTATGTGTGAACTCACGAGTCTGTCCCCTTCCTGGAGGTAGTGACCTGTGTATGTGTGAACTCACAAGTCTGTCCCCTTCCTGGAGGTAGTGACCTGTGTATATGTGAACTCACGAGTCTGTCCCCTTCCTGGAGGTAGTGACCTGTGTATGTGTGAACTCACAAGTCTGTCCCCTTCCTGGAGGTAGTGACCTGTGTATGTGTGAACTCACAAGTCTGTACCCTTCCTGGAGGTAGTGACCTGTGTATGTGTGAACTCACAAGTCTGTCCCCTTCCTGGAGGTAGTGACCTGTGTATGTGTGAACTCACAAGTCTGTCCCCTTCCTGGAGGTAGTGACCTGTGTATGTGTGAACTCACGAGTCTGTCCCCTTCCTGGAGGTAGTCACCTGTGTATGTGTGAACTCACGAGTCTGTCCCCTTCCTGGAGGTAGTCACCTGTGTATGTGTGAACTCACAAGTCTGTCTCCTTCCTGGAGGTAGGGACCTGTGTATGTGTGAAGTCTGTCCCCTTCCTGGAGGTAGGGACCTGTGTATGTGTGAACTCATGAGTCTGTCCCCTTCCTGGAGGTAGTGACCTGTGTATATGTGAACTCACGAGTCTGTCTCCTTCCTGGAGGTAGTGACCTGTGTATGTGTGAACTCACAAGTCTGTCCCCTTCCTGGAGGTAGTGACCTGTGTATGTGTGAACTCACAAGTCTGTCCCCTTCCTGGAGGTAGTGACCTGTGTATATGTGAACTCACGAGTCTGTCCCCTTCCTGGAGGTAGTGACCTGTGTATGTGTGAACTCACAAGTCTGTCCCCTTCCTGGAGGTAGTGGCCTGTGTATGTGTGAACTCACAAGTCTGTCCCCTTCCTGGAGGTAGTGACCTGTGTATGTGTGAACTCACAAGTCTGTCCCCTTCCTGGAGGTAGTGACCTGTGTATGTGTGAACTCACGAGTCTGTCCCCTTCCTGGAGGTAGTCACCTGTGTATGTGTGAACTCACGAGTCTGTCCCCTTCCTGGAGGTAGTCACCTGTGTATGTGTGAACTCACAAGTCTGTCCCCTTCCTGGAGGTAGTGACCTGTGTATGTGTGAACTCACAAGTCTGTCCCCTTCCTGGAGGTAGTGACCTGTGTATATGTGAACTCACAAGTCTGTCCCCTTCCTGGAGGTAGTCACCTGTGTATGTGTGAACTCACAAGTCTGTCCCCTTCCTGGAGGTAGTGACCTGTGTATGTGTGAACTCTGTGAAGTCTGTCCCCTTCCTGGAGGTAGTGACCTGTGTATGTGTGAACTCTGTGAAGTCTGTCCCCTTCCTGGAGGTAGTGACCTGTGTATATGTGATCTCACAAGTCTGTCCCCTTCCTGGAGGTAGTGACCTGTGTATGTGTGAACTCTGTGAAGTCTGTCCCCTTCCTGGAGGTAGGGACCTGTGTATGTGTGAACTCTGTGAAGTCTGTCCCCTTCCTGGAGGTAGTGACCTGTGTATGTGTGAACTCTGTGAAGTCTGTCCCCTTCCTGGAGGTAGTGACCTGTGTATGTGTGAACTCTGTGAAGTCTGTCCCCTTCCTGGAGGTAGTGACCTGTGTATGTGTGAACTCTGTGAAGTCTGTCCCCTTCCTGGAGGTAGGGACCTGTGTATGTGTGAACTCTGTGAAGTCTGTCCCCTTCCTGGAGGTAGTGACCTGTGTATGTGTGAACTCTGTGAAGTCTGTCCCCTTCCTGGAGGTAGTGACCTGTGTATGTGTGAACTCTGTGAAGTCTGTCCCCTTCCTGGAGGTAGTGACCTGTGTATGTGTGAACTCTGTGAAGTCTGTCCCCTTCCTGGAGGTAGTGACCTGTGTATGTGTGAACTCTGTGAAGTCTGTCCCCTTCCTGGAGGTAGTGACCTGTGTATGTGTGAACTCTGTGAAGTCTGTCCCCTTCCTGGAGGTAGTGACCTGTGTATGTGTGAACTCACAAGTCTGTCCCCTTCCTGGAGGTAGTGACCTGTGTATATGTGAACTCACGAGTCTGTCCCCTTCCTGGAGGTAGTGACCTGTGTATGTGTGAACTCACAAGTCTGTCCCCTTCCTGGAGGTAGTGACCTGTGTATGTGTGAACTCACAAGTCTGTACCCTTCCTGGAGGTAGTGACCTGTGTATGTGTGAACTCACAAGTCTGTCCCCTTCCTGGAGGTAGTGACCTGTGTATGTGTGAACTCACAAGTCTGTCCCCTTCCTGGAGGTAGTGACCTGTGTATGTGTGAACTCACGAGTCTGTCCCCTTCCTGGAGGTAGTCACCTGTGTATGTGTGAACTCACGAGTCTGTCCCCTTCCTGGAGGTAGTCACCTGTGTATGTGTGAACTCACAAGTCTGTCTCCTTCCTGGAGGTAGGGACCTGTGTATGTGTGAAGTCTGTCCCCTTCCTGGAGGTAGGGACCTGTGTATGTGTGAACTCATGAGTCTGTCCCCTTCCTGGAGGTAGTGACCTGTGTATATGTGAACTCACGAGTCTGTCCCCTTCCTGGAGGTAGTGACCTGTGTATGTGTGAACTCACAAGTCTGTCCCCTTCCTGGAGGTAGTGACCTGTGTATGTGTGAACTCACAAGTCTGTCCCCTTCCTGGAGGTAGTGACCTGTGTATATGTGAACTCACGAGTCTGTCCCCTTCCTGGAGGTAGTGACCTGTGTATGTGTGAACTCACAAGTCTGTCCCCTTCCTGGAGGTAGTGGCCTGTGTATGTGTGAACTCACAAGTCTGTCCCCTTCCTGGAGGTAGTGACCTGTGTATGTGTGAACTCACAAGTCTGTCCCCTTCCTGGAGGTAGTGACCTGTGTATGTGTGAACTCACGAGTCTGTCCCCTTCCTGGAGGTAGTCACCTGTGTATGTGTGAACTCACGAGTCTGTCCCCTTCCTGGAGGTAGTCACCTGTGTATGTGTGAACTCACAAGTCTGTCCCCTTCCTGGAGGTAGTGACCTGTGTATGTGTGAACTCTGTGAAGTCTGTCCCCTTCCTGGAGGTAGGGACCTGTGTATGTGTGAACTCACAAGTCTGTCCCCTTCCTGGAGGTAGTGACCTGTGTATATGTGAACTCACAAGTCTGTCCCCTTCCTGGAGGTAGTCACCTGTGTATGTGTGAACTCACAAGTCTGTCCCCTTCCTGGAGGTAGTGACCTGTGTATGTGTGAACTCTGTGAAGTCTGTCCCCTTCCTGGAGGTAGTGACCTGTGTATGTGTGAACTCTGTGAAGTCTGTCCCCTTCCTGGAGGTAGTGACCTGTGTATATGTGATCTCACAAGTCTGTCCCCTTCCTGGAGGTAGTGACCTGTGTATGTGTGAACTCTGTGAAGTCTGTCCCCTTCCTGGAGGTAGGGACCTGTGTATGTGTGAACTCTGTGAAGTCTGTCCCCTTCCTGGAGGTAGTGACCTGTGTATGTGTGAACTCTGTGAAGTCTGTCCCCTTCCTGGAGGTAGTGACCTGTGTATGTGTGAACTCTGTGAAGTCTGTCCCCTTCCTGGAGGTAGTGACCTGTGTATGTGTGAACTCTGTGAAGTCTGTCCCCTTCCTGGAGGTAGGGACCTGTGTATGTGTGAACTCTGTGAAGTCTGTCCCCTTCCTGGAGGTAGTGACCTGTGTATGTGTGAACTCTGTGAAGTCTGTCCCCTTCCTGGAGGTAGTGACCTGTGTATGTGTGAACTCTGTGAAGTCTGTCCCCTTCCTGGAGGTAGTGACCTGTGTATGTGTGAACTCTGTGAAGTCTGTCCCCTTCCTGGAGGTAGTGACCTGTGTATGTGTGAACTCTGTGAAGTCTGTCCCCTTCCTGGAGGTAGTGACCTGTGTATGTGTGAACTCTGTGAAGTCTGTCCCCTTCCTGGAGGTAGTGACCTGTGTATGTGTGAACTCTGTGAAGTCTGTCCCCTTCCTGGAGGTAGGGACCTGTGTATGTGTGAACTCTGTGAACTCTGTGAAGTCTGTCCCCTTCCTTACCTCTTGGAGCAGTGCAAGAAGTGCAGGACTCTAGGGTCTTATTGTCCTGGTCACTCTGGTCTACAAGTACAATCAATAAACCAAGGGAAAAAACAAGATGTGGAATTGGTAAGCTGTACAAGAACACAATCTCAAATGACAAAATGGATGTTGAGGCTAGAGCTTTCATCAGCTCACACACACACACATAGACGCTGATGCAACCGCATAAAAAATATACAAAAGTTACATAGCTGATGTTGACTCGTCACCCGTACAGCCATGTAACCCACATTGGGCCGTAGAGAAAGTTCTTTGTAGGCTAAAAGTAAAAGACTGCAAGATCTTATTTTCCTCTATACCTTAGGTAGAAGTATAAATCTGCAAGATTTAATTCTTCCCTACACCTTAGGTAGAATTATAAATCTGCAAGGTTTAATTCTCTCCTACACGTTAGGTAGAAGTATAAATCTGCAAGGTTTAATTCTCCCCTACACCTTAGGTAGAAGTATACATCTGCAAGGTTTAATTCTTCCCTACACCTTAGGTAGAAGTGTATATCTGCAAGGTTTAATTCTTTCCTACACCTTAGGTAGAAGTATAATTCTGCAAGGTTTAATTCTTCCCTACACCTTAGGTAGAAGTGTATATCTGCAAGGTTTAATTCTTTCCTACACCTTAGGTAGAAGTATAATTCTGCAAGGTTTAATTCTTCCCTACACCTTAGGTAGAAGTATAAATCTGCAAGGTTCAATTCTTCCCTACACCTTAGGTAAAAGTATAAATCTGTAAGGTTTAATTCTCCCCTAAACTCTATGGTAGGAGAGGGGTAAAAAAAAGAACCTCATTCAAACCTAGTATGACATACAGCCGTTCCCTTCAACAAGCCCCAAGTCTGGCCTGTGAGACCCTCATAGTCAATGCTTGTCTCTAGATTTCCTCTGTCTCTCTCTTCATCCAACTTTCCTGTTATCACAACCTGTTGCAGCGTTCCCCTTCTCATGGCATAGACAAGGAATGTAGATCATCTATGTCTGATGTAAGTCATGAAATCTCTCTGTGACCAGGGGTTTCTGTCAAGACATCTTTGTGTCTGTTGTATCTGTATATGACACCCTCAACATAGATCATCTATGTATGATTTAAGTCATGAAATCTCTCATGGCATAGACAAGGAATGTAAATCATCTGTGTCTGATTTAAGTCATGAAATCTCTCATGGCATAGACAAGGAATGTAGATCATCTATGTCTGATATAAGTCATGAAATCTCTCATGGCATAGACAAGGAATGTAAATCATCTGTGTCTGATTTAAGTCATGAATCTCTCTGTGACCAGGGGTTTCTGTCAAGACATCTTCGTGTCTGTTGTATCTGTATATGACACCCTCAACATAGATCATCTATGTCTGATTTAAGTCATGAAATCTCTCATGGCATAGACAAGGAATGTAGATCATCTATGTCTGATATAAGTCATGAAATCTCTCTGTGACCTGGGCTTTCTGTCAAGACATTTTCGTGTCTGCTGTATGTGAGCATGGCATCCTCAACATGCTTCTATAGAATATCTCTGCAGGTAATCTCTCAATGACCTCTCAAAACATTTTAATACGAGACAGTTTCTGTAATCAAACAAAGGTCCCTTGTACACGTCTTAAAGAGAGTCTTCGTGGTGAAGTGGTTATGCCACCTGCCCTACCATGCAAAGGTTGTGGGTTCGATTCTGGCCTATGTTGTTCGGTTCACGAGTGTAGTTTTTTCTGAGACTGATCGGGGTCATCACATTTCAGCAGACCACCCTGTGGAAATAGACCAGGCCATATGACATAAAGTCCACTGCAATGAAGTTGATTCTGTTGCCTTTTTTTAAAGACCTTTCAAACATGCCTTACGGTGCATATTTTTATAGACTAATCAGGACTCGTGGATGATGTGCTCAATATCACTTCCTCATGTCTGTCCTGTGACATGGATGTGATCTTGTCCACAGGTTGCCAACAGTGTTCTCTCGGAGGAAGCAGTGCTCGGGTTTGAGTATGGGATGAGCATAGATGATCACAACACTCTAGTCCTGTGGGAGGCCCAGTTTGGGGACTTCTTCAATGGAGCCCAGACTATCATTGACACCTACGTGACTTCCGGGGAACGTGAGTGTCTGTGCATGTCCTTGTTTGTGTATGAATATGTTTCATTGTTGTGTTCATCTTGAGTCTGTATGTTGTATTTTTTGTGTGTGAATATGTTTCATAATTATGTTTATCGTGGGTCTGTTAGTTGTCTTGTCTTGATTGTGTATTAATACATATCATAGTTATGTTTCACTTGTGTCTGTATGTAGTTATGTGTCACTTGTGTCTGTATGTAGAGATGTTGCTAGTGTTGAGAGGTAGCCCAGTTACCCACTGCCACGGAAGCTTGGGGTTCAACCTCTTGTGAACTAGCTTACTTAAAGAATTCTACTGTGACCACACTGTGAACTAACTCACTTCAATAATTCATCTGTGTCCACACTATGAACTAACTCATTAAAAAAATTCACCTGTGTCCACACTGAACTAACTCATTTAAAGGATTTACCTATGACCACCCTGTGAACTAACTCATTTAACTCTTTACAAGGCAGAACGTCCATTTCCGTCCGATGCCTTTAACGAGCAAATCAGCCGATTGCGTCAGATACTATTATGCATTGTAAAAACATGATTTCTTGGCTTTACGATACTTCCGACGGCTACTTTCACTTTCGCCGATAGCTTGACAACGTGGCCGCCATTTGTAAACGCCTACTATGAATTTGAACGGACGTTTACGGACTTTTTTTTAGTTTTCGGGGGTTTTATGCTTAGTTTTTCAAAATGGATTTCGGCGATTCTTCAAGTGATAGCCGAGATTTCGCTAGGTTCAATTTAAATGACATTAAAGGGCACGAAGTTGACTATTAATCGGAGCTAGATATCAGTGCAAAGCGTTACTTTGCATTAGCAGTCTTAGCATTAGAGTCGGACTTTAAAGAAAGTGATTATGATTCTGAAAATGTGTTTGCAAATTGCTGTATAGATGACGGAAAATCACAAACAACATGCTATATTTCGTAAATAATTGTGTTCATATATGGATTACCGACAACAATCACGTGAGTAACATATTCTGCATGCTTTTCCCTTCATTGTGTTGTTTATTTAACTAAAATCGGTTGACTAACACCTTATTTGTGATGTTTTTACTAACGCGACCCAAAATTTTACAGAACCTGAAAAAATCTTGCCTGTTCAGGGCTAAAAAATGGACAAGCGTCTGCCCTGTTAAGGGTTAAAGAATTCACCTGTGTCCACACTGTGAACTAACTCATTTAAAGAATTCACCTGTGACAACACTGTGAACTAACTCACTTAAATAATTCTCCTGTGCCACAGTATGAACTAACTCATATAAAGAATTCACCTGTGACCACACTGTGAACTAACTCATTTAAAGAATTCACCTGTGTCCACACTGTGAACTAACACTTATGTAACGAGTGTGAGTTTTGCATCTAACTGGAGTAAATGACAGTTTAGGAATTTGCTAATTCTAGCAATGTAATTGGGTCATGGTACTACCCAAGAATGTGAGATTTACAACAAAGGTTCAGAGATGTTAAGAGGAGAAGTATATGCAAATGTTAGGTCAGTAAAGGTTGAGGGAGGAATTCCAAGTACAACGACGGGCTCTAAAGACAGTGGAGAGTAGATCATGGTGTTGTCAACCTTAGTGACGTAGGCACTAGATGAAACATGAGAGGAGAGCGGATGTGAGGTCAAAGAAGTCAAGTTAGAAACTCTAGAACAATGGGAAAACCCAACACAGGGAGTGTTAGGACCCGCACGGGCTAAGAGGAGGTAACTAATGAGATGCGTATACATGACATTAAGACTGATAGACAAAGAAATCAGGAATAGAATGTTGGAGTTATGTAAAGTAGGGTTCCAGAGGTTAAATGGTGTGTTTAGTGGGTGGTCTGCAAAGATAAGATAAATACCCAAGGCTGGGAAATTGAAGGGGGATTCGAGTCGAGTACAGCCGAGTGGAGGCTGGGGCTAGGTGTGGGGAACTAGCCCGACAGTGGAGTCGTGGCGGAGTTAGGGACAACGCCGCCTGGTGAATTCTCAGACAGTGGAGTCTGAGGCATCGCCCGGGAGACGTAGCGAGGGCATTAAGTCATGGACCAGTGAAGGGATCTGGGTCCATAGCGAAGATACTCAGAGGAAAGCTGAGTTTTGAGTCAGACAGTGGAGGTCTGAGTTTTGGGCAGTGATATTTTGGGCTGAGTGTGGGACACCACCCAGAAAGCGGCGTTCAGGAAGAAGTATTCAGTGTGGGCTACGTTTAAGGGACGAAACTAGCTAGTTATTCGGAGTTCGGGCTGAGGAGGAAATCCCAGTCAGGCAGTCAGGAAGATCGGACACAGGACCTAGTCCGAGGTCTATTAGTCATATCATCAGGCCAATCGAAGACAATTGTGTTATGTACCTGTGCCAATGCATTTTCTGGAAATAGTGTCATGTTTGCTGTGAATCATGTACCTGTGTCATTAATAAACTGATGTGTGCGAAATGGTGGTTTTATAGTGTCTGTAGCTGTGCACCAGTAAACCTGCAGAGTGTTCATACAACCATTCACACTGACATCCTCTAGACAACAATAGCCAAATCTCTATGTCATGCATAACCACTTTGTGTCAACTTAGTTGTTGAACCGTCTGTGTCTCCAGTGAAGTGGCTGCTACAGTCCGGCCTAGTGATGTTGCTTCCTCATGGCATGGATGGGGCTGGCCCAGAACACTCCTCCTGCAGGGTTGAGAGGTTTCTACAGGTATCTATCATGTCTGTGTCTTTGCTGTCTACAGGTATCTTTTATGTCTGTGTCTTTGCTGTCTACAGGTATCTTTCATGTCTGTGTCTTTGCAGTCTACAGGTATCTTTCATGTCTGTGTCTTTGCAGTCTACAGGTATCTTTTATGTCTGTGTCTTTGCTGTCTACAGGTATCTTTCATGTCTGTGTCATTGCTGTCTACAGGTATCTTTTATGTCTGTGTCTTTGCTGTCTACAGGTATCTTTTATGTCTGTGTCTTTGCTGTCTACAGGTACCTTTCATGTCTGTGTCTTTGCTGTCTACAGGTATCTTTTATGTCTGTGTCTTTGCTGTCTACAGGTATCTTTTATGTCTGTGTCTTTGCTGTCTACAGGTATCTTTCATGTCTGTGTCTTTGCTGTCTACAGGTATCTTTCATGTCTGTGTCTTTGCTGTCTACAGGTATCTTTCATGTCTGTGTCTTTGCTGTCTACAGGTATCTTTTATGTCTGTGTCTTTGCTGTCTACAGGTATCTTTCATGTCTGTGTCTTTGCTGTCTGCAGGTAACTTACTTTCATGTCTGTGTCTTTGCTGTCTACAGGTAACTTTCATGTCTGTGTCTTTGCTGTCTACAGGTATCTTTCATGTCTGTGTCTTTGCTGTCTACAGGTATCTTTTATGTCTGTGTCTTTGCTGTCTACAGGTAACTTTCATGTCTGTGTCTTTGCTGTCTACAGGTATCTTTCATGTCTGTGTCTTTGCTGTCTACAGGTAACTTTCATGTCTGTGTCTTTGCTGTCTACAGGTAACTTTCATGTCTGTGTCTTTGCTGTCTACAGGTAACTTTCATGTCTGTGTCTTTGCTGTCTACAGGTAACTTTCATGTCTGTGTCTTTGCTGTCTACAGGTAACTTTCATGTCTGTGTCTTTGCTGTCTACAGGTAACTTTCATGTCTGTGTCTTTGCTGTCTACAGGTAACTTTCATGTCTGTGTCTTTGCTGTCTACAGGTAACTTTCATGTCTGTGTCTTTGCTGTCTACAGGTATCTTTCATGTCTGTCTGTGTCTTTGCTGCAGTTCTTCTACCCCTCATGTAGTGGTAGCACATCAGTGACAGATGGACAGTGACAGTGTCACTCTTGATATATTGACAGCAGTGTGACAGATGGACAGCAACAGTATCTCCTACTATTGTTATCTTATTGATAGAAGTGTGACAGTATAGTGACAGGTGGACAGTGTCACTTACTCTTGATATCTTATTGACAGTAGTGTGACAGTAAAGTGACACGTGGTCAGTGACAGCGTCACTTACTCTTGATATCTTATTGACAGTAGTGTGACAGTAAAGTGACACGTGGACAGTGACAGCGTCACTTACTCTTGATATCTTATTGACAGTAGTGTGACAGTAAAGTGACAGGTGGGCAGCGACAGCGTCACTTACTCTTGATTTCATATTTACAGCAGTGTGACAGTAAAGAGGACCAGGTGGACGGTGACAGCGTCAACATTCACATTGTCAACCCCACAACACCAGCTCAGTACTTCCATCTTCTCCGCAGACAAGTAAGTCATTACTTCATCCATCCTCGTCACCTGCAGGTTAGTTGGATTAGTTGACCCCACTACATCAGGTACAGGGGCGTCTTTACATCAGGTATACCCTCCAAGGGTATAAATTTTTATTTTCTTCAACCTACAAGGGTATAAAGTTGTATTTATCAATTTTTCACCAAATAATATGACCTTTTCACCAAATAATATGACCTTACTTCACCAGTTAAGTTGACCTCACTACACCCTCTCAGAACTCATATCTGGGATCATAAATCTCAAAATTCATATTTCAAATATCAGAACCTATATCTAAAATCTCATGGCTCATATCTCAAATTTCAGAATTAATATCTCGAATATCAGGACTGTCACTGTCATTTACTGCCAATATAGTACCTTGCGCTGTATGACAGAGGGGTCTAGAGCCTGAGGAATTAAGGCCGCCTTGCTAGTGCAGTCGCCGCGAACTGTGCAGGTTAGGATTTTCTTTTTGCCCCCGACAGAAAAATATCCCACACCTTACCGAGGGATCGAACCCAGGTCTCCCGAAGGAGAGTCCTGCGTTCTAGCCACTCGTCCAGCCACTCCTCTATCAGAACTCTATCAGAACTAATATCTCAAATATATAATATCAAAAATAGCTCTATCAGAACTAATATCTCAAATATCAAGATTCAGTAATTCAGATATCAATAATCATACCTCAAATATCAGAACTTAGATCTCAGAACTCATATCAGACATATGCAGGTCAGCATGGTCGAATGGGTAAGAACACATGTTCTTAAACATCTGGTATGCTGATGCCGAGATAAGCGGTGGTTGAACCCCTACACCGGGCAGCTTGACTAAAATGTTAACCTGTCGTCCTTGACTTGGGGATGTAACTTACAAGTACCTCTGAAGTCGGAGTGGGTTCACCTCATGGCGAGGGACACTGTTAACAGGGAAAGCTAATCCACACACAAAATTCAGTCCATCACTACTATAAATAGTGTGTATGGACTACGCTTGAGTTCAAAGCAAGCAAGCGCCCAAAAATAATAAAAAATCAGACATGTAAAATCTCTCAAATAAAATATCAAATATCAGACCTCAACCTCAGATAGTTACCACTTTTTTTTTCATGCTCACACAGATGGTGCGCAACTACCGCAAACCCCTGATTGTCGTGGCACCAAAAGGCATTCTGCGTCTGCCTGCAGCCACCTCGTCCTTGTCCGACATGCTGCCTGGAACACACTTCCAGCCAGTGCTGCCTGACCCACTTGTGTCACCATCGGATGTGACGCGACTGGTTTTCTGTTCCGGCAAACACTTTTATAATCTTGTGGCAGAACGTGAGAAAAGAGGTCTCAACAACGTGGCAATTATCAGACTGGAGGTGAGTTTCTCAGCCTGAATGTTTTCTGTTATTTTTTTTGGTTGGGTGGGTTGGACATTTTCCTCTCATGGCAATGGGATCTGGTTGAATAAAGTTAGTTGAATGGGAGAAATAGTGTATTGAAAGGAGAGTGCAACAACTTTGTGGCAGGTATGTGATTACCGTTCAGTGTCATGGGTATCTGTTTGTTGTGGGAGGGTTAGTTGGGTTTAAGGTTGTTGAGGCAGGGAGTCTCTGTGGCAAAGTGGTCAAGCCATTTGACTCGTGCTCCGAAGGTTGTGGGTTCGATTCCGGGCCGCACCCTTCGGTTTACGAGTTAAATGTTTCGGAGACTCCTGTGGGTCGTCGCTAAAAGCTATGGAGTTCGTGCTTTGTGTGACGCTTTCCGCGCTGCGGAAATAGACTGAGCCATATGGGATAAAACCCGGTGCGATGAAGTCGACCTTGTCGACTTTTAAGCGTCGACATTTAAGGTTGTTGAGGCAGGGTTGAATGAGTATAATCTTGTTGTGACAGGAGGAGTTGAGTATAAGGTTATTGTGACAGGGTGGGTTGAGTATAAGGTTGTTGTGATAGCATGGGTTGGCTATAAGATTAGTTAGTTGTTAGTCAGGTTTCAACTTTATGTATAAGGTTCTTCTCTCCAACCCAACCGACCCCCTTCCCCCCCACCCTCCCCCCAATAATGTTCTGTTCCATTTTAGTGTTATATTTTTATATTTTCTCTGCTGTATCATTCTATTTTTCAGTGTTATTATATGTTTACTGAAATGTTCTTATATTTTCATTGTTATATTGTCGCTGTCATTATTATAGCATTTTAGTTTTATTATATCGTCATATTTCAAGCGTAAGATTGTTATTATATTTTGTAGAGTCTGTGTCCATTCCCGGTAATGGAGCTGCAGAACGTACTTAATCAGTATTCCAAGGTCAAGGAGTTTGTGTGGAGCCAGGAGGAGCACCGGAACATGGGTGCCTGGACGTTTGTTTGTCCTCGTTTCCTCAACCTTATTGGCTGTCAGGTGGGTCAAGGACACCGTGAGCTCTTGTTTTCACTCGGTTTGAGAATAATGACGGGGATTTGAGAAGAATGATAGGGGTTTGAGAAGAATGATGGGGGTTTGAGAAGAATGATGGGGGTTTGAGAAGAATGATGGGGGTTTGAGAAGAATGATAGGGGTTTGAGAAGAATAATGGGGGTTTGAGAAGAATGATGGGGGTTTGAGAAGAATGACGGGGATTTGAGAAGAATGATAGGGGTTTGAGAAGAATGATGGGGGTTTGAGAAGAATGATAGGGGTTTGAGAAGAATGATGGGGGTGTGAGAATAATGATGGTGGTTTGAGAAGAATGATGGAGGTTTGAGAAGAATTATGTGGGTTTGAGAAGAATGATGGGCGTTTGAGAAGAATGATGGAGGTTTGAGAAGAATGATGGGGGTTTGAGAATAATGATGGGGGTGTGAGAAGAATGATGGGGGTTTGAGAAGAATGATGGGGGGGGGGGAATAGTGGTGGGGGTTTGAGAATAATGATGGGGGTTTGAGAAGGATGATGGGGGTTTGAGAATAATCTGAGAATAATGATGTGGTTTGAGAATAATGATGGGGTTTGAGAATGATGATGGGGTTTGAGAATGATGATGGGGTTTGAGAATAATGATGGCGGTTGAGAAGAATGATGGGGGGGGGGGGAATAGTGGTGGGGGTTTGAGAATAATGATGTGGTTTGAGAATAATGATGGGGTTTGAGAATGATGGGGGTGTGAGAATAATGATGGGGTTTGAGAATGATGATGTGGTTTGAGAATAATGATGGGGGTTTGAGAAGGATGATGGGGGTTTGAGAATAATGATGTGGTTTGAGAATAATGATGGGGTTTGAGAATGATGATGGGGTTTGAGAATAATGATGGCGGTTGAGAAGAATGATGGGGGGGGGGGGGAGAATAATGATGGGGGTTTGAGAAGAATGATGGGGGTTTGAGAATAATGATGGGGGTGTGAGAAGAATGATGGGGGTTTGAGAAGAATGATGGAGGTTTGAGAATAATGATGGCGGTTTGAGAATAATGATGGAGGTTTGAGAATAATGGTGGGGGTTTGAGAATAATGATGGAGGTTTGAGAATAATGATGGAGGTTTGAGAATAATGGTGGGGGTTTGAGAATAATGATGGAGGTTTGAGAAGGATGATGGGGGTTTGAGAATAATGATGTGGTTTGAGAATAATGATGGGGTTTGAGAATGATGATGGGGTTGAGAATAATGATGGCGGTTGAGAAGAATGATGGGGGGGGGGGAGAATAATGATGGGGGTTTGAGAAGAATGATGGGGGTTTGAGAATAATGATGGGGGTGTGAGAAGAATGATGGGGGTTTGAGAAGAATGATGGGGGTTTGAGAAGAATGATGGGGGGGGGGGGAATAGTGGTGGGGGTTTGAGAATAATGATGGGGGTTTGAGAAGGATGATGGGGGTTTGAGAATAATCTGAGAATAATGATGTGGTTTGAGAATAATGATGGGGTTTGAGAATGATGATGGGGTTTGAGAATGATGATGGGGTTTGAGAATAATGATGGGGGTTTGAGAATAATGGTGGGGGTTTGAGAATAATGATGGAGGTTGAGAAGAATGATGGGGGTTTGAGAATAATGATGGAGGTTGAGAAGGATGATGGGGGTTTGAGAAGAATGATGGGGGTGTGAGAATAATGATGGAGGTTTGAGAAGAATGATGGGGGTTTGAGAATAATGATGGAGGTTTGAGAAGGATGATGGGGGTTGAGAAGAATGATGGGGGTGTGAGAATAATGATGGAGGTTTGAGAAGGATGATGGGGGTGTGAGA